>PVKP010009510.1:0-68026 GCA_004027715.1 Plecturocebus donacophilus
TTTCTTAGGGGACGGAGTCTGGCTTTGTCACCCAGGCTGGAGTGCAGTGGTGCGATCTCGGCCCGCTACAACCTCTGCCTCTGGGTTCAAGCGATCTTCCTGCCTCAGCCTCCCCAGTAGCTGGGATTACAGGCATGCGCCATCTTGCCTGGCTAATTTTTGTATTTTTAGTAGAGACAGGGTTTCACCATGTTGGCCAAGGTGGTCTCAAACACCTAATCTCAAGTGATACACCTGCCTCAGCCTCTCAAAGCATCACGATTACAGGTGTCAGCCACTGCACCTGGCCTTGAATCTTATATTAAATAATTTTAACATTTTTCCACCCAGCAGACTAAATCCCGAAACCTAGGGATTATTTTGATTCCACCCCTTTCGTGACCAACTCATTCCCTTTCTTGCTGCCCAGGAAGTCTGGAAGATTCTACCTTCTAAACACATCTTGAATCTGACCACCACTTCTCTGCAGTTCCTCTGGCCTAACCATATCCTGGAGCAACACCATCTTGAACTTAAACCACTCCCAACAGTCTGACCTAACTGGTTTGCCTGCCTTCTCTGCTGTCCCCTCCAATTCTTTCTCTGCCTAGTAGACCAGTAGGTATTTCACCCTGGCTGCCCTCTGGAATCATCTTTAATCAGCTTAAAATAAACAAAACTAAAAACTAAAAACAAAAGTAGACAACAACAAGGACAAAACACTCTTCTGATTGACCAGAGGGTGTGGCCTCGGCATCTGGATGTTGAAAAGCTCCCTGGATGATTCTGATGTGCAGGCAGGGATGAGAACCACTGAGTCAGAATGAGCTTTTAAAAATAAATCTAATCATAACCCATGTCAGGGTAAAAGCTCTCCCAGATCCGGGCCCAGCCAAGCTCTGGACTCTTCCAGGATTTCCATGGTTCCCTACAGGACCCCTGGGTCTCCTTCCTCTTCTTAAAATACGCTGAGCATTTCACTGTTGCCAGGCCTTTGCCCTCACTGTTCCCACTGACAAGGCTGCTCAATCCTCAGCTCTTTGCAGGACAGGTTCTCAGTCATCTGAGCTCAGCTCAATGTGGCTCCTACAGGAAGCCTTCTCTGGCCCATTCCAGATGTTTGCTAACTCAGTACTCTGGTTAGTTTCTTCCTGGCACCAGTCTCAGTGTGTCAATTCCTGAAGCTCAGGGTGCAGCCCAGCTGGTTGGGTCAGCTGAAGAAATCCAGGCTGGAGAGTCCTCGATGTGTAAGCAGGTCAGAAATCCTCACACCCTCTGGGTATCACAGGGATACTACCTGTAACACATCCTCTCTCCTAGCACTTTCTATGTTCCATTGTAATTACCTGTTTAGACATCTGCTCCCTTGAATGGACCGAAGCTCCCTGAGGGCAGGGCTTGCACTTTATTTAGTTTGTTTCATATTCCCAGCTCCATTTAGTGCCAACACAGAGCTGGTGCTAACAAGATACTTGCTTCCTACAGGAACAGCAGGTAGCTATTAAAGAGGTGAAGCAGGAGAAAGACGTAAAGGGTACGAAGCTAAAAGAAGACTTTAACGAGGGTATCTATAGAGTTCAAAGACTTCTGGGGTTTACGTCCAAAAAATGTGATCCACGTCTCAGCTATGTGACCTGAGGTAAGTGACTTTAATCACTCTAGGCCAGTAGACAATGATGCACACCTCCTGGGTAGCTCTGCAGGGGAAAAATGAAAAGACGCATGTGACACAGCCATTATTTTTCACTGTATACAGACCAGGGGATTATCACATTGTGATGGGATTTGTTTTTATTTTCTTTTAATCTGTGACTGAAAAGTGGTATGGTATTAGGAGGGAAAGGCAAAAGCAAAAAAGATAAAACTTTAAAAATAATAGTCATCATTATTAACGAGGACTGCTAAAGCACGTTTCTAGCCTTTTTCCTTTTTCTAGATCAGAATTTGCTCCTATCACTTCTCAGCCTTTTGGCTAAGATCAAGTGCAGAATTTTCTCCTAATTGGTTAAACACATGGTCTTCCAAATCAGGTTGTCTTAGTTCAAATTACACTTCTATCATGGATGAGGTGTGACAAGGGCCAGCAAACTATGACCACTAAGGCAAATCCCACCCACAGACTGCTTCTGTAAATAAAGTTTTACTGGAACACAGCCAGGTCTACTCATTTACATATTATTGGTGGTTGTTGTTGTGCTACAAAACCAGAATCAAGCAGTTGGAACAGAGATCTCATGGCCTGCAAAGTCAAAAATATTACGATCTGGCCCTTTACAGAAAAAGTTCGCCAATTCCAGTTTTACACAAACAAATTACTTAACTGTCCTAAGCCTCAGAGTCCTCAGTCTGGAAAATGGAGATATTAACAAGACTTCCCTCTTGGGGCTGAGAGAGGCCAATGAGATAATCCACATAAAATACTTCACACAATGCCAGGCACACAGGAAGAATTCAGTGATGAAATTACTGAACAGTAAACATTACTGTTAAAATTATCAATGCTAAACTCCATCCATCCACCTATTCATTCATTCACCCACTAATTCATACATTCAACAAGTATTTACTAAGCACCTAATAAGGGCCAACAATTATACTAGGATGTATTGTACTGCAAATATATCTGTTAGACAAACAAAAAGCACAGACAAAAGAAAATGAAATTTTCCTGCCAATCAGGTGCTCAAACCCTGTGAATTGTGTAACTGTGGTATCAGTAGATAGAGTAGTGATACTATGTCAACCAGACTCTGAGTTTTGTTTTGTTTGAAGACATACTGCAATAGGAAACCCAGTGCCTCTGCCACAGTAAGCCTTCAAAATATCTTTGTGGAATGACTGAGAGATTGATAGCTGTTACCAACCAGTGAGGCTTCTAATGATGCTGTAGGAACTGCACAAGTTTTATGGCATGGTAAATGAACCATACCTGTGAACATCACATGAAAATCTCCAAAAATCTAGAAACAGCTTTCCACAAGTGTTGTGTTAATCAGATCCTGGTATCCCTGCAAATGTAATCAAAAGACTAAGCATGCTCTGAGAAATGTGAGAGTTATTTTAGAATGTTAAATATGCAAAGTTCAATGCTTATACAGGGCACAGTGCAATAATTCTGTTGGTAGAACAATATACAGAATTAAAACAGTGTGTGAGCTAACTGGGGAAAGTACCCTTTAAATTCTCAAACTTCACTCTTACAATTTCAGATGAAACCTTTGTAAAATGTATTGCATGCTTCATTCTCTCCTTAAACATAATTTAAGCCTCTATAAATGACTAAAGATGGTCCTTTTGAATAATAATTGGCTGACCAGGTTCTAATAAAGCATAAGTATCAGGGTACATGTTCCCATGCAAGTGTCACAGAAAGTAAAGACACACAGAACTGTGCAGAGCTCTCTAGTGAATGGAGGATGTGTGTTTTAGTACACGGATACAGTGACATATAAATTGGTGCCTGTGAACCTTTAAAATTATTTTAAAATCATTGTCTGTGCATTAGCTTCTCAAGACTGCTAGGTAACTGGCCCACTGTAAGCTGGGTGACTTATAAAAAGTCTCATTAGGAAGTAACTCTACAATGCAGAGGTCCTTAGTTTAAAATGGTCTTCCCATTAGACACTGAGGTCTCAAATGAAATGTGTGTTGTGATTTGCTTGTTATCTTATTTTTTCATTGAGCTATAATATAAACCAGTAAGTTACACAAATGTTAAGTATATAGTTAGATAAATTTTCACATCTGAATATACCCATGCAACCTCAGCCAGGTGAAGACAAAAATTTCCAGACTCTAGAAGGCTTCCGTAAGACCCTCCAGTTGATAGCCCCATATTCCATACATATGAATGGAAACATACACCAGAATCTTGTCTCATGTTCTTTCGCTCATCATTGTATCTGTGAGATTCATCCATATTTGTCCAAGTAGTAGCAGTCATTTTTATTGCTGTAGAGAATACCATTATGTGAAAATATCACAATTGATTTATCCAATGATTTGCTGTGTTCATGGTAAATTATTTCTCTTTCTGTTGCATAAAGCATCACCAACTTGATACAGTTTATGGAAAGAAGATTTTTAGTCAATAAAGCACTTCAGAGTAGGGTACAACACTTCAGGAAAGGAGGCAGCACAGCAATCATGCTGAATTTTAACTTTTTCCAAAGGGTATCAAAAGGTACCTGACGAATTCTCAATCTGTCCTATGACAACGGGAGTAAGCAGAACCTCACAGGCAAATTCAAGGAGTTTAAGAGTTGGGCAGACAGGCTTTGGCTAGCTGGCTGACTTTGGGCAAGTAACTTAACCTTCTTAAGACTCAATTCCCCCAACTCTGAAATCAAGACAACACTGACAATAACCTCTTCCAGCTGTCATGCTACAATAATTCATGTATCAAACACCCCAAAATACTGGTTATTACTGTAATGGGAAAAGTTGCTTTCAATATACTGAAACTTTGACTGGCAAATTAAAAACATCATAGTAAACTTATTTTTTGAATAACCCTTTGCAACTGTATTCTTTTCCACTATGAGAATGTGCCTTGGGGCCAGGAGGGATGGCTGACACCTGTAATCCTAGTATTTTGGGAGGCCAAGGCAGGTGGATCCCTTGAGCCCAGGAGTTCAAGACCTGCCTGGGCAAAATGGCAAACCTCTGTCTCTGCAAAAAATACAAAAGTTAGTGCCACTGTACTCCAGCCTGGGTGACGGGGTGAGACCCTGTCTCAAAAAAAAAAGTGCCTTGGATCAATCAGTGTGGTGCCTGGTGCAGTTACACTCTAGAATCTAAGTTGAAATTCTGAGATAATAAAAAGAAATTGATAATACTGACTTCAAGTAGATATGTAAGTGACATATTAATTCTCTTTGGGTTTGGGTTTGGCTGTGAGTAAAAAGCAAACATGAGTTTCAGTCTTTCCTCCATTATCAATCACTTTTCATAGAGCGGTCACCTACCTGCTTATACTCCCAACCTCTTGAAAACCTCTTGATATGTGCTACCAAACAAAATTTTAGTTGAGAGTCTGCACCCAAGATAAAAATTCTTTAAATCACCCAAGGGAAAGGGATTTTTTCATGTGTGATTTCTAGTCATCTGCATTAATGTTGAGTAGATAAACCAACAGGAAGGTTATCCATGAATTTTAGATACTCTGTGCACCACCTTACATGAAACCTGAGGGAGATTAAAATTCTCTCTGGTTGGTTGTCACGTCAGTCGGGTATGGACCAAGAGGCAGGAAGGTAAGAGGTGAGAAAAATGTGATGATGCCCTGAAAATCTCTATTTCTCTGATGCCCTGAAAATCTGTAAGCTTTAACTATGCCTCTGTACGATTGAAACATTCAGTTGAATCCCAGTTCAGCAAAATGATGTCAATAAATACTAGTTCAAGAATGTCAATTACCATATTTTTTGAGGCTTTAAAAAATAGTTATTAATGTTTTTATGGCTGGGCGTGGTGGCTCATGCCTATAATCCCAACGCATTGCGAGGCTGAGATGGGAGGACTGCTTGAGGCCAAGAGTTCAAGACCAACCTGGGCAACATAGTAAGACCCTGTCTCTATAAAAAATTACAAATTAGTGGGGCAAGGTGGCATGTACCTGTGGTTCTAGCTGCTCAGGAAGCTGAGATGGGAGGATTGCCTCAGCTCAGGAGTTTGAGGCTACGGTGACTTATGATTGCACTAATGGACTCCAGCCTCAGAGACGGAGCAAGATCCTGTCTCAAATAAATAAATGAACACACTTAAAAACTTATCTTAGTATGTTTAGAGGTTAACATTCGTTATTTTTCCTCTTACTGACTCTGTTACGTAACTCAAACTATTTAAGTATATGAAGTACTTTGGCTACTACATGTAGGAAAGAGGAAGAATGAGATGTCACAACAGTACGAGAAACTTGTGAGTTAAAATAATGACTCCTAAACAAACATACAAAAAATGCACTGTGTTAATGAACATATGGTCAACCGATTACTGGTGTACTTGGTTAAGGAGGTTAAATGAACCACAGCCTTTCAAAATTAAAACTGAGCATACTTGTTGACCTAGGAAATCTTCTTCTTTTTTTTTTTTGAAACAAAGTCTCACTTTGTCGCCCAGGCTGGAGTGCAGTGGTGGGATCTCCGCTCACTGCAACCTCCTCCTCCCAAGTCCAAGTGATTCTTCTGCCTCAGCCTCCCAGGTAGCTGAGATTACAGGCACACGCCACCACGTCCAGCTAATTTTTGTATTTTTAGTAGAGATGGGGGTTTTTATCATGTTGGCCAGGCTTGTCTCGAACCCCTGACCTCAGGTGATCTGCTCACCTCGGCCTCCCAAAGTGCTGAGATTATGGGCATGAGGCACTGCGCACAGTCGGAAATCTACTTCTAAGACTTAAAAAACATAATGTGGATAAGTGGATATGGGCATAACCGTATGAATACAACATCAGTGTTGCTCATCAGAGGATGAAAATCCGAAGCTACTCTAATAAATCCATGAATAGCTACCTAGTTAAATCATGGCATCACTATTTATTGTCACACTTTGAAGTAGTTAAAAAGAATAAGGAAAATCTCTATCTACTAACATCAAGACACGATTACTACATATTACTAGGATCAAAACCATTTTATAGTAGTTTCATTGTATTTAGGTAACATATTTATAAGTGTTTTTAAAACTTCTGACAGCAGAAAGGCAAACCTTAGTGGTTCCCTCCAGAGAGTAGGATCTCCTTTTCCTTAATAGACCCTCATGTTGCTTGACATTTGTACGAGTGTGATTATTTTTAGAATCAGAAAAAGTGATCTGCATTTCGAAAACACATTGTATTCAAATGTTGATATGTTGCATATGTCAATTTTTATATATTTATATATACTTTTGCATATCTATATAAATATCAAATTTGCTATGTGTATTTTATGATTTGGATCTCTACATATATCAAATTTGGCACGTTTGTATTAGCTATATAAATGATTAAATGATGAATAAATATTTTTATATGTCTGTATCACAGCAAGCATTTCAGTAAAGAGCAACCCGGGGTGAGTGGCAGGAATTAGGGTCATATTGACTGGCTTCCAGCTGGTTGCTGTGTTTCTGACACAGTGTCAGATGCTGTCAAACCAGAGCTGGACTCCTGTGGCGGGTAATAGGAACAGGCCATATACCCA
Source organism: Plecturocebus donacophilus (assembly GCA_004027715.1). Classification (NCBI taxonomy): domain Eukaryota; kingdom Metazoa; phylum Chordata; class Mammalia; order Primates; family Pitheciidae; genus Plecturocebus; species Plecturocebus donacophilus. The sequence goes on from PVKP010009510.1 coordinate 7,164, forward strand.
CACAGTTAATCTTTAATCTGCTTCTCCTCCCATGAGGAGCTGGATGAGGTCAGGAGATGCCAATATGGAATTTCTCAGCAAACTTCTGGGAGCCTAGCCTCATTCTGACCTGGGTAAGGAGCACAAGAAGATGTTGCACTAAACATAAGAAGCTCCTTTGCAAATAGGTCCAAAGTTAAATCAACTCTCAGACACAAATCATTATTTTTTTTCCCGAAGAATTGTGATGTATCTGACTGTCTATAATTAATAGGACCTGAGGTGATATGGTCTGCTCCGAAAGGTGAAAGAGACCTAAAGACATATACCCCAAAGTGCCTCCAAAGAAACAGTCACAGAAAAAGAGTCATGCATGGACATCTGATGCCCAATTGGAGAAGTCACCTCGGGTATGAGTTGCTGTTTTTCTTTCCCATTCCATCAGGACCACTACTCACAGACATGAATGCACATACACATCTTAGGGACATGGTCATATTTCCAGGTGTTACCCTGATATCAGTTGTGATCTCTTTCATTTCACCAACAGAACCTCTGAAACCTCAGCACAAATGACTGCAGTCACTGCCTCTAATGCCCAGGTAGGACTTGCAAAGGTCTACCTTTAATGCTAGAAGCAATCTGTTCCTCAAATCATAATAACAGTATCTACTGGGGGCTTATAAGGAACCATTCACTATACTAGTGCTTTACATTCATTATTTCTCTTTACCTACAGCAACCCTAAGAGTTAGAGCAAATAATCATTCTCATATAACAGCTCTGCCAATTAAGGCTTTGAGAGAACAAATGTTTGCCTAAAGGCATAGCTAGAAAGTGGTAGTGACTGGCAGGGTGGGGTGGCTAATGCTTGTAATCCCAGCACTTTGGGAGGCTGAGGGGGGTGGATCGCTTGAGGTCAGGAGTTCGAGACCAGCCTAGCCAACATAGTGGGACACTGTCTCTACTAAAAATACAAAATTTAGCTGGGCTTGGTGGTGTGCACCTGTAATCCCGGCTACTTAGGAGGCTGAGGCAGGAGAATTGCTTGAATCCAGGAGGCAGAGGTTGCAGTCAGTGAGCCAAGATCATACTACTGCACTCTAGCCTGGGCAACAGAGTGAGACTTCATCTTAAAAAAGGAAAAAAGAAAGTAATAGTGACTGGGCTTAAGCCTGGGGCCATGGTGTTTCTGGTACAATCCAAGCCACTGCCTACTCATCATAATTCCTATACCTCATATGCACGGTTTCCTTATAGGCCTCATGACCATTTATCTAATCCTTCAAACCCTTAAGAATGGCAGGAAACATCAGAACAAATTTTTTTAATTCCTACTGATTCACACAGACACACATGTAGATGAGGGCTTTGAGGACAGACATGAAAAAACAACATCCTCAATTTGCGTAGGGAAAACCATGTTTCTGTGGGACAACTGACATTTAAAGGAAAAAAGAATCCAGGGTGAGAATATTTCAGGAATACTGTTAGCAAAGGAAAAAAGAGTCCAGGGTGAGAATATTTCAGGAATACTGTGTTAGCAAATGGGCCAGGCGTGGTGGCTCATGCCTGCAATCCCAGCACTTTGGGAGGCCAAGGTCAGAGGATCACCTGAGGCCAGGAGTTTAAGATCAGCCTGGACAATATAGTGAGACCCTGTCCCTACTAAAAATTTGAAAATGAGTCAAGCATGGTAATGCGTGCCTATAGTCCCAGCTACTTGGAGGCTAAGATGGAAGAATTCCTTGAGCCTGGGAAGTTCCAGGCTGCAGTGAGCTATGATTATGACACTGCACTCCAGCCTGGGTGACAGAGAAAGACCTTGCCTCTAAAAAGAAAAGAAAATGGCAGGGTCCTTTTACTTTAGTACTTATCAGAGAGCCTTTATTATGTTAATGCACACTGTCTCTCAGAGAAAGCTATGCTAGACTAGACAGCACTTTCCAGGACTGGAGGGAGGTTGAGCATCTCCTGGTGCTCCTCATAGGATGTTCTGGGAAACGCTGGGCTGGCAGATTCCAGAGTACCACCTTCAGAAGCAGCTTCCGAGCTCCACAGGCACTGCCTATCGATTTGCCTTAACTTCTCTATAAGAAGTGCACAGAGAAGGGGACACAGTTCCACTCTAGGAACTCACTAGAACAATTCTGGAATAATAACATCTTAAATATTATTCCATATAGTGTACATTTATGAAGAGAAACCACACTCCCTGCATCTGGCCAAGAATCGTGGCTGTGTAAAGATTCCAAGGCTAGAATCACTTCTCACAGAGCCCTACAATCTCCAAACCAATGACATTCCACACACTCTCCCGCTTCATCCCACACAGCTCGCTTCCAGTAATTCATGCAGCAAAAGAGATGCCTGTCTCCTAAAGCCCCTAAGTGTGCATATTCAGACACCATTTCAAAGATCTAGTGTCAGAAACTATTTATTTTCACTGATTACAGAGAAGCTACCAACTTACGGCCCTCGCAATTTCTACCAGCAAGTATTATGTGTGCAGAGAAAATGGAAAACAATTGAAAAGACAAATGAACACGCATGCTCTTAGAAATGTGAACGGATGGCACAGAACAGAATACTCGTGTTCTGCAACATTACTTAGCCTAGAAATATGAAGCAATACAAATGCTAATGGGACCGTATGCTGCCTTGCAAACTCTATTGCATTGTTGCTTAACTTTTCACACACACAGGTCCCGTCTCTCTGACAAACTTGCAAGGTAGAGCATGAATATCATTCCCTTTTTTTTTTTTTAAAGCATCTACTCCAATGCCAAGCCTGCACACGTTACTGAATAAATCTCTGCTGAGTGGATAAATGCCTTCATATTACAGAAGCATACGAGGACGTTTACTTATTTTATACTCAATACAGTCATGCTGAAGAAAATATTCAGGGCCTGATTACAGAATGTCTGATGTATCAGAGTGAAATCAAATCAGCTATCCAGCATGCTGAACAAAACAGCTGTTGGTCACAAGTTGGTAGTTTGGTGGCAATTCTTTTTGTAGGTGGCTTCTCTCTTAGCCCATCTCTTTCAATTAGGGTCCTGTCAGTGAACAGAAACCATGCCAGTATTTTGAACAGGGAACGTTTTATATATAAAGAATTGCTAACAAGTAAAAGGTAGTTACCTATCAAAAAGGGGAGGGAGGTCTCCAAGGGAAAGCTACTGCAAAAATGAAAGAAAAAAAAGCTATCATTTCTAGAATAGAGAGAGAAACAGTGAACAAGAAAGAAACTAAGAACTCAGAAGAAGACCCTGCCGACAAGGCTGACACTTAGACCTTGAGAGGGCATGAATGTCACAGGAACGTGGAACTTGTGGCAAAAACTACTGCCAGAAGGTGTGCTGGTGATGGTATATAGGAATGGCCCACTAGGTGATGAAGAAACTCTGGAGTGAGAGCTGACCAGAGCATACCCAGAAGAGTGGCTCATTGGGTTGTGGAAAAATTTATCAGAAAGCATAGGTCAGAAGGAGCAACCCAGAAAGACACCTGCTGGAGGCTGTGGGCTGTAGCTGTTTAAAGAGCTGCTGAGATGAGTGGCACTGGCTGGGCCTCCTTCTTCTGATCGGCTGCCTACAGGGCCCGTAAGCCGCACAGAGAGCAGGAGGGGAAGCCCCACCTCCGACTTTCCCTCTGCAGTGTCCTCATCATTTTCTATAGACACCACCCACTGCTGTGCCAACTATAAAAGGAGGAATGTTTCCAGGGTTCTGGACCAGGATCACAAAGGTAGGCAAGAAAAGATAAATTTGTAACTGAGAGGTAATAAAGGACTAACTCGTTACATTTCGTTAGAGAGTTTGAGTGAGAGGGCAGAGATTTCCATGGATTTACCATCGGCAGATGATAAACATTCTATAAGGCATTGATTAAAAGCTTTTCCTCTCCATAAAAGAAGAATGGGAATTTAGGAAGTAGTCAGGACAATGGCTAGCACAAGTAGGTGCTCAATAAATATGTAACGAATGAATGGATGAATAAAAAAATATGAGTTTTTACTGTTTTATCTTTGACTGTGACTCTGATTAGTTTTCCAGCGTGAGAAAAGAATATCAGCATTCAGACACCAAAATATGTATTTGGGACATTTTCTCTGTTACAAGGTCATTTAAGAAACTTTCACTATAATATGTACCATATATTATTCAAAACTCAATTCACATGGAAAAAAATCTCCAGAAGAGGTCTTAATCCATTTTATACATTGGTATTTATAGCAGAAATAAACAAGTCTTCAAGTTAGCAGGTTATTGTCTGGGACTTAGAGATATTTGTTTGAGTTATAAAAAGCTATCTTCTTTGTGTTATAACAGTATTTCATGTGCATTCATTATACTGTAGGCATATCAATGTGTCTTTAACAGCCCAGAAGCTTCCTTTTAATGAAAACTTGGGGACACAAAAATCTCAAATTAGGTGACTAATCATATTACAGAAGTATGCTTCATGGTATGAGTGATTTACCATATAGATCACTGGAACAGTTGGCTCCCATGATGTAACTATGAATCTGATTCTATTGACAAGATCTGGATGGAAACATAATTCTTAGCAGGCATGCCAACTATAAAAAGTGAGATATAACACCATATGACTGTCATTTCTATTTCTATAATAGCTTCACAATTCTCTTTATTGGAACACGTCTAACTTACAGGTGAGAAAGATCCAGGTTTAAAATAGGAAATCAAGTTCTTAATGCTGAGAGTAGCCTGACACTGATATTGCCAGTGAAGGTAATCCAGAAAAGGCAGTTGTCATTTTCCTCTTCAAAAAGGTTCCTGTATTAATACCAAATCATTATATTCTTCCTATGGAAACCATATGATTCCTGAGAAAGGAGACTGGATATGTTATACACCCAAAGATAGTGCTACGGAAACAGATACAATTAAAATACTTATAGGTATGTTATACACCCAAAGATATTCAGTGCTACAGAAACAGACACAATTAAAATAGTCTTAGGAATGTGACATCCATCAGAGGAAGCCAGGCCAGATGAAACATACCAGTGTCTGTTTCTGTTCCTAGAGGAGTGTATAGTTTCATCAAATATACCAAGATGCCTTGATGAAACCCCCTCTCTACAAAAAATACAAAAGTTAGCAAGGCGTGGGGGCATACGCCTGTAGTCTCAGATACTGGGGAGGCTGTAGGGGGAGGACTGCTAGAGTCTAGGGGGGTTCAAGGCTGTGGTGAACTGTGATTGCGCCATTGGACCCCGGTCTGGCCAACAGAGTGAGATCCTGCCTCAAAAAAAGGAAAAAAAAAAAAAAGGTCTTTAAGAGTTCGCAGGAGACCAAACAAATCAGCACTAGGACCCTAAAACAATGATCTATTAATGCACCAGAACAGACAACATTTAGCTGTTGGATATCTGACAGAGATCCCCACTCTGATCTCACTTTCCTGAATTATGACTTTCAGCAATGCCCTGCTCCGTGTATGGTGTCTGCTGAGGTGTTCCACTATTGTGCTACCCAAATGTGATGTTAGAGTCCAGTAACATAAAGAAAAATCACTCATCATTAATTGGTGATGCCCTCCCCGACCTTCCCTAGGTTCTACCTCTGTTTCCATGATGACAAAGCTATAGATTTAGAAAATCTGCCCATAACCTTCTTTTCAGTTTTGCTATAGATAATATAGTTTTATCTGGGAAATACTGGATATGTTATACACCCAAAGATAGTGCTTTGGGTGTATATAGATTAGTAAGGTTATCATGAAAATAAAACTTAGTAACTTCATTTTAGATGGTGACTATGAAGATCAGTTATTGTGATACAGTCTTCATATTTATAAGAAAGTTAGAAATAATCCCTAAATGTGTTAATGTTTCTACAAAAATAATTCTACCAGACACCCTTAAAGCATAGATTGTATCTGTTATATTCATGGTTGTTCCCTGGGCACACAGTATAATGTTCATTAAACATTTATTAAGTGAATGATTTAATGACATTGAGAAGACACCAAGAGATCGAAGTTGATAGATGAATGTGGGCAACAGGTTACTGGATAACTGACTAGCTCCTGATTCCCAAATTACACATCAAAGGCTCCATGTTATCCCTAACAATGGTAGAATCTGTGATTTGTAGAACCTCCACTGCCCAAACTGAATAATATCAAATTCACCCATATGGTGGCTCTACTGTATGTTCCCTTAAGCTAATTTCTTATGCACCCGGAGGCAATTCCAACCGCCTCTCCTCCAGGAAGTCTTCAGGAAACCTTCTACTGTTAAACGCCTCTCTCTAGGCAAGTAAACTAATGCTTAAGTGAAGAAAAGTAAAAATGAAAATGAGGTTGTCAGTGCCAGGAGATCTTCACTCTCCTGTTGACAGTATGGCTTTCCAGTTGTTGATTTTAGTTGTCTTTATTAGAAATTCATTTGCAGCAACATAATTAATACCAATCTCGAATTTTCTCAAGTTTTATTTGCTAGAAAAGAAATCATGTCGAAGTCTAACAAAACTATGGCAGTAATTAACTCAAATCACACACCAGAACATTAATATAGCTATTTGGCTACTGCTGCTAATACAGATGCCCTGGAAATAATATGAATTTTCCCACTGACAATGACTAAAACATGTTATTTGTCTTTGTGTAGCACCATCCATAAATATCTGTGAACGACTGTTTCATTCCCCCAACATCACGCTATAGCAATGAAGTTCCCAGATCCATTAATAAAAAATATAGCAATTCGCCATTCCAAAATGACCACATTTCTTTAACTGAGGTGTTTCTCCCCTGAACTATATTGCTTAAGTAATGATGATTTCTTTATTGTATTATTAACTGCAAGAAATGAGGAAAGATGAATAGGCAAACTAAAATTAAAAATGTATCCTATTACCTAGATATAAACAATGTTATTGTTTTGATTACTAGACTTCTAGTCTTTTTTCAGTGCAATAGTCCTAGAACAATGCAATAATCCCAGCATAATGCAAGGTTAAAAAAATCTGCAAAGCTCTGAAGTTTTTACATATAATGTATGACCCTGCAGATCATCAATTCCAGCTTTTGTTCCCACTCATAGAAATGTACATGGGTAGACCTTTTCTCAATGAAATGTGTAAGTGAATTCTATTCCTCATCAAAAGCAAGCCTAATGAAGAAGCAGAGAGTTAAGCTCAAGTCCACTATTTAAAAAGGTCCCTAATTGGCATAAAACACAAATATTAGTCTACATTTCTCCATTGGACACTGAAATTGCTATGAAATAGCCTATTAGTGCCTGTTGCATATAAGGTAGTTCATCATGATTTACTGAGTGAATGACTGAATGAACAAATAAATAAAGCCAAGATAATTATCCAGAGAAAGACAATTTCCAGATGACAGGCAAAGGGCTGAAACCCCTTTACGTCAGGCTTCTCAGTATTAGGTAGAATTGTACTGACTTTCAGTGATTAAATAAGTATTCTGGAATTTCTAAAGCTGTAGAGTTTCATGCCCAAATCTCCTATTTGGCTGAAAAAACAAAGCAAAAGAAGACAATAGCCACAAATCATGGAAGGAGAACCGAATGGAAGGCCAGCAGGGCTATATACAATCATTTTACCATGACCCTGTGCCTGAGTCCATGAGTTGTATAAAATAGTACCGTAACAGTGTCCTTCTGCCATTGGCAAATTAAAACAAAACAAAACAAAAATGTCTGCAAGGTTCCAAATCAGTATTGCCATGAAGTGCATTTTGTGTTTTGGCAGGAAGTAAAGCAAGTAGAGCTCTCTCCCACGTAGCAGCAAGCTTAGGCTCCATAAAGTAACAAAAATGTACCTGACACTCTAGACCCTGAGCTAACAACATTGGTTAATCAGAGAGATGGCACAGTGCTGACTGCGCTTTTATTTCATTTATAATTTTATTGCAACAGGATTCTGCACGTGATGGTGAGAATAGCATGTCAGAGGTTGAAATGATGAGCAACTCATGGTAAGATGCAGGTTGCTTTAAGGTTTGGGTCTACCCGCAAAATTACAACAAAACTCTATAAGCTGTTGAGACCATGATACAACTCCTCAGCTGGTGGGGTTTCTAGGCTGCCCACTTCCTCTGCCTTATCTCTGGATGCTGCCTCAGCCTGTGTGCCTAGATTCTCTAGTGACAGGTGTCATCAAAATGCAGACACAGATACTCTGCCACCTGGCCTGGGCTGGCCGCTTTTATTCACCATCTGTCCCAAAACGACATCAGAATGAAAAGAGGATCTATCTGTAGGAGAAGGCATCATCGGCTTGAAATTTCTTCATGGGAACCAAGGAGATGGACCAAGCTAGAAGGTAATTATGTATTCCCTTCTAGGGCTGGCCTCTCTAGGCAGACCTCAGATTACGGAAACAGGAAAAAGGTTTGAAAATCATGACACCTGAATCCCAGGCACTTGAGATGGATAATTCTTATTTTGCTCTTAGTGTATTCTTTTAGAAGAATTCTAGTTAGACATGTAGGAAGAGAAGGCAAAACCCTGCTTAGCACTGAAACTGATGGGTAACTAGTGAGAGTTGAGAGCATTTCATTAAGACCTTCAGTATTTCATTAAGATGTTCATTTAAGGGACTTGCTCCTAGAACAATGCGAAAGACAGGCTTCCGCAGTCCACCAGTCCAAGCATGCCACAGAAAGATCACAGTCTCGAGGCTGAAAGATTCAATAGCTGGAAACACAAAATAAAAGACACCTGATGAGGAACAGCTGAGGGTTAGGAAAAAAATGTCTCTTTAAAAAATGATTTGATAGGTCTAAAAATTTTCTTTTATAGGAAGAAAACAAGAAAAGCAAAGATGGCATAAAAGATGGCCTGGTAGGATACAACAAAAAGACTTGTGATTTAACTCCCGATTTTTAGTACCAGTGGGGGGAAAAAATGACACTAACTAATCTAGAGGAACAACCTAAGAAATGCCTTTTCAAAACTTCTTAACAATACTAAATCTTCAATTTAGACGATAGCATGAATGCAAGAGAAATTACTGGTAGGTGCCCTGTAATATGAGCAACTTTTATATTTCAGCACAATATACTTCTTTTTCCTAACCAATGCTCCTGATACAGGGAACAAAGCTTACAAGTCAGAAGGACAATTATTCCTGTGTTACAGCCACTGACCTTTCAGACTTCTACAGGGGTCACCGCTAGAGAGTAGTCATGATTTACTCTGCAGGAAAAACAAAACAAAACAAAACAGATTTCCTAGCAACTAGTATTATAGAAATTCCCACTCAAAATGGACACCATTCTATTCATCTTCGTTTTTCAAAGAAAGGTGTCCAGGCTGGTGCAGGAGCTCACACCTATAATCCCAGGACTTTGGGATGCCAAGGCAGGCACATCATGAGGTCAGGAGTTCGAGACCAGCCTGGCCAATATGATGAAACCCCTCCTCTACTAAAAATACAAAAATTAGCCAGGTGTGGTGGTGCACGCCTGTAGTCCCAGCTACTCGGCAGGCTGAGGCAGAAGAATTGCTTGAACCCAGGAGGCAGAGATTGCAGTGAGCCAAGATCGTGCCACTGCACTCCAGCCTGAGTGGCAGAGTGAGACTTGGTTTCAAAAGAAAGAAAAAGAAAAAAGAAAAAAAAAGAACAGTGTCCACACAGTTATGTTAAGTATCCACACTGCACGAAGGTCTAGACCAGGCACTAAGGATGCAGAACATGGGTAAAATACAAGACCCTCTCAGAAAACTTACATGTGAGAAAACACAGTGAGCCTCTATCCTGCTACAAAGAAATTACTGAAGAATATGATAATAATAGGGGAAGATATGAGCAAATACATTTTAAATAGGAAAGAAAAGAAGGAATGCCAATCAAAGTAGGGGAAAAAAGTCCATTCTCACTGATAACTTAAGAAAAGGCCGGGCGCGGTGGCTCAAGCCTGTAATCCCAGCACTTTGGGAAGCTAAGGCGGGCGGATCACGAGGTCAAGAGATCGAGACCATCCTGGCCAACATGGTGAAACCCGGTCTCTACTAAAAATACGAAAATTAGCTGGGTGTGGTGGCATGCGTCTGTAGTCCCAGCTACTCGGGAGGCTGAGGCAGGAGAATTGCTTGAACCCGGGAGGTGGAAGTTGCAGTGAGCCGAGATCGTGCTACAGCACTCCAGCCTGGCGCCTGGCGATAGAGTAAGACTCTGTCTCAAAAAAAAAGAAAAGAAAAAAGAGATACCATTTCTTTGGCTTGTATCAGGAGAGATTCTGAAAGATAATAATGCCTGCTGTTTATTTGTGTATGCCAAAATGGGCAGTTACATACTTGATGGAGTGCAAATTGGTACAATTGTTTTGGAAGACTTGGGAAATAAGTATAAAGAGTTTTTAAATAGTTCATTATTTTTGGTCTATGTGGTTCCATTCCCAGGAAGTGGTTTGCAGGAGAAGAAATCAATCAGCAGGGTTAGGTTTGGGCCAAACTAAAACATCTGGATTTTATTCACAGACCACTGGAGGCCACTGCCGAGTTCTCCATGAGGATAATGATGAAAGAAAAGTGCTCCTAGTCAGCATCAAGGGAGCATGCAGGATGGCCCGGAAGGCTGAGAGTCTGCAGTCAAAGTGAACATTTCAGATACTTTTACAGTAGTAAAGGGTAAGGAGTGACATGTTTATGAAGGGCTTAAAGCTCAAAAGCCATAATCAAACATATCAAAACTGATTAATAATATTATTGTCGGTCAGGCGCAGTGGCTCACGCTTGTTAATCCCAGCACCTTGGGAGGCTGAGGCGGGCGGATCACGAGGTCAGAAGTTCGACACCAATCTGGCCAACGTAGTGAAACCCTGTCTCGACTAAAAATACAAAACTTAGCCGGGTGTGGTGGTGTGCACCTGTAATCCCAGCTACTCGGGAGGCTGAGACAGGAGAATTACTTGAACCCAGGAAGCGAAGGTTGCAGTAAGCAGAGATGGCACCATTGCACTCCAGCCTGGGAACCAGTGTGAGACTCCGTCTCATAAATAAGTTAATAAATAAATAATATTATCGTAAAGTTAGTGAAGTTGAAACAAACAGTTATTCTTTGGCATGGTATAGGTCCTGTATGCACATTATGTGATGGCCTGTTGAAATTTTCCACATCTCAATTGTTTGTTTTGATTTTTATAGACTGAAGTTCTACATTACCTTGCTTAAAATTACCCTATCAAACTAAATTTGCTGCAACTCATGATGCAATAGAATTGCTGAGATAGTAGTTAAGTGACTGCTTTATTTTTTTAATAACTGTTCAACATAAACAAAAGTAGAAAGAATCAGTCTAATGAACTCCTACGTACCCATCAGTCAGTTTCATGACCAGTCTTCTTCAGTCTACATCCTCACACTCCTCCAGTTATGCTAAAGCAAATCCTCAATCTTATTTTTCTTTTCTTTTTGGATGGAGTCTTGCTCTGTCACGAGGCTGGTGTGCAGTGGCGTGATCTTGACTCAGTGCAACTTCCACCTCCTAGGATCAATCGATTCTCCTGTCTCAGCCTCCTGAGTAGCTGGGACTACAGGTGTGCAGTACCACGCCCAGCTAATTTTTCTATTTTTAGTACAGACGGGGTTTCAACACGCTGGCCAGGATAGTCTCGATCTCTTGACCTTGTGATCCACCTGTCTTGGCCTCCCAAAGTGCTGGGATTACAGGCGTGAGCCACTGTGCCTGGCCAATCATTTTTAAGTAACAAATATTTTCATACATATTTCTAGAAGAAAGAAATTCTTCAACTGTCTTTTAACACACTCCTTGAGCATTTTGGATGCCACTTTATTATTGCAATTATACTTTATAGAATATTAAATATAAAAGAAGACTTAGCAGAGAGGTAGAAAAAGAACAAAAAAGCCTGGTTCTACCTCTCAGCAGCAAAAGACTAAAACAAAACAAACCAAGAAGTTGTATATGAAACAGCCTACAAACAACCCATCTGTCCACAGCTCAGTGGAAACAGTGCACCATTTAAAAATGCTTCCTGTTATTTATTCCATAAAGTCTTTACTAGTATTTATTCCATGCCTAAAATGCCCAAGCATTTAGCCAAACAACTAAAAAATTATGAGATAGGAACTGAGAGATCCAGAATTCGAATCATACATTCCTGTGTGCCTCATGATTGGAAAGCAGAAAAACACCCAGGCAAATCTGGCACGTGTCCAGATCCACTCTCTAACTGAAGGGAGGCCAAATCCATGGTGAAGAAAGCCCGCTCTCTGTGGTCGGACTGCACAGAAACTGAAAGACGTGGAATGACAGCGTAGGGGTGGGTTTTCACTCAGCAACGAGGAAATACTAGGAGGTGTAAAGATGGCTTCTGCTTATTTACTTAAAATTGCATTATGATGTAATAACTAAAGTGTCGGATGATCTTTATAAGATACAGAAAAGAGTAGAACAGGAATAAGTCACCCAAATGCCCACCACTCAGGTCACCAGTGCTGGGAATTGGGTCACAGACCCTTCCAAATTTTTCATACACACAAACATATTTTGTGTCATGATTTTTGGACCTTATTTGGGCAAAACAGCAGTCGTGGCTGAGTTCAGATGTTCAAATTCCTGCTCCTCCACTTATTAGGTATATGACCTCCTAGCTAGATTTCAGTTTCCTCATCTAAAAATGACATTATTAAAAGATTTATCACTTAAGTACTATGACTACCTACCTCAAAGAGACTTGACATGTGCATTAAATGTTTGATGAGTGCCTTGTAATAAGAGCCATATACGTGTTTGCTATTCTTAATTGCAGTGCTTGCTTACAGTGTTGACATTTTATCAATAACAGTATTAATTAATAACATGGCTCATGTAATTAAAAGTCTCTATAAAACATAATTTTTCTTTTTTTTCCATCCACCTTTCTGTATAAGGACATAAAACATAATTTTTAATGGGTATATAATTCCAACTTTGGGGTGGATCTAATTTATTTAACAATTTCCAAAATGTTGGGCATTTGTGTTTTTTTCCCTAACAATTTTCACTATCACAATAGTGGAATCAACACTTTCGTGCCCACAACTTAGTTCTAATATTTGAATTATTTTCTTAGGATTAATTTTCAGGCCTAAAATACCATTTTGAAAGACTAGGAAGTAGTGATGGTTAGTAAGGAATCAAAAAATGAGATAGGGCTTGCTTATACCGGAATTAGCAGTGAAACAGAAATAAATTGTAATGAGAATCTTCAAACACGGGACCTCCGAATTTTAGTGCTTTTTACTCAGGTTCTCAAATTCAGGCAATTCTTCCTTATACCATCAAATCCCAGACAAACTGGGACAAAAAGCCCCAGTATTAGCATCAATGGTGAAAATTCCTAAACATGGGAATTTCAAGAGCAAATAAGAAATGCAGCTATATGTATAGGCAGGTGGGCATCAGGGACACGTCCTGTTTCAAACAACTCTAAATTCTAAATTGTAGCAAAAATGCATCATCTCACAATGTGTCTGTCTAGTGACACTAAGATATGCCTTTTGTTTCTAAGACATTGTATATTTCACACTCCTATCTCTGGAGTCAGAACATATTATGTGGCCACAACCCTTCAAGTTTATGGATTCCATTCAGTTCTACGATCTGCTAATAAGGAACTATAAGTATGAAAGATTGGAAGATAGCAGACTCTGCTATCTTTCTGAGAGAAAATGTAAACATACTTAGCATGTTTTCTAGAATATTCACAGAACCTATCCACTGATAAAACCTAAGAAAAGGCCAACTACTATAGAAAAAACATGTTTCCTGGAAGGCAGTAAAGAATACAGGAATAAAATCTATAGGGTCTGGGTGTTAGTTCCAGCTACGCGACCCTGGGCAAGTTACTTAAGCTCTGATCTTTTCCCCAAGTTTATTATTATTTTTTTTTAATGACCAAAAAAAATCTGAAGCCAAGGTGGAGAGTGGGATACAATTCACGATGCTTTATTTGCCTACAATTATCCCCCAGTATCCACAGGAGATTGGTTCCAGGAACCCCACAGATACCTAAATCCACAGATGTCCAAGTCCCTTATATAAAATGATGTAGAATTTCCATATAGCCTATACTCATCTTCTTGCTTACTTTAACTCATCTCTAGATTACTTGTAATACCTAATACAGTGTAAATGATATGCAAACAGCTGTATTATTTTTTCATTTGTACGATTTCTTATTGTTGTATTTTTTTAAATTTCTTCAAATATTTTTATTTCCTGGGCTGAATTTATAAATCTAGAACCCATAGATATGGAGAGCTTCTACTTGTCTTAAGGATCAAATAATATAATACGGGGTAAAGGCACTTGATAAATTGTCAAGCCCTACAGAAGAATAAATTGATACTAAACTATTTTTTTCTAATTCTTTTCTCAGTCATGCAATCATTCAAAAGCTTAGTTTAGTATCCATAATGAAGATAACCTCCACTTAGAATCATTAAATCTCAGTGATTGCAGCTATTCAAACCTGGGAAAGCATGATGACAATAGTTATTAGTCTAAGATACTTTTCGCTTTAATGACTGAAGTTAATTTCTTAGCTTTATATTGTACATTTAAAAACATTTCACTGAAAGTCCTTTTGAGAATCTCAGATGCTTCCTCTTCTAAAAAGTGCTTCACGAGATAATACTTGGCCATGCTTGTCTTCCCACTAAAATATTCCTAAAAATAAATAATATATTTTGTGTACCTTATAAAACAATAGAAAAGAGAAAGGGGACTAAAGAAGAAAATCAATATCATGTCTTTTTATTAAAAATTCACACTGCTCCATTTTATAAGTATGATAGATATAGATGGTGCAAAAGACTGAGTGAAGTTTATTTCATATACAGGATATCATCTAGAAATTAGTTTTATGAACAGATTCCTATTATGCTATGGCATTTTCTAACTTGGGGAAGGGTGAATGAGGAGTCCTCTCCTGCCCCCCAAAATATGCTCCCTACCACCAATCACATTCATATACCTGTCACATATGCATGTTGAAAATGCACCATTATTTATGAGTGTTAGTTTATTTTACGTGAAAATGTCAGACCGCAGTCCTTTAGAGAACACTCAGTGCTGCTGTGGGGGTTATTTAGGTTTTCATTTGCTGGAACGGACACAGGTCTGGAGCAATATCACCTTTGGCAGAACATCCTGAACTGCATTTAATAGGAGTTATATTCTCACTTCTCAGCTGGAAGATTACATGAGCAAGATCCGAAGGAACTGAAAAGGCCGTCCTTTACCAAGCCTATCTTATACCGGTAGGTTTTACAGCCAATATTTTCTTTATGATACTAAGTGGAACAAGGCTATCAGTTCCAAAGAGACTGAGTTTGCCCTTTCCTTAAGCGCGTGATAACAGTAAGGGCTGGCTGGGGGCGTCTTTGTGTTTCTGACAGTGGGTTACTAATGTTGTCAACTTAAGCCTGCTTGGCCCATAATTTCACTTTTAAGATGGGCAGCGTTTTGCTTCGTGTTTCTAAGATGGGCAAGTAAACTGTGTATATTTAAAAATCCTTCTGTACTACAAATGAAACCTAAATGGCAGATCTTTGGAACTGGAAATTGTCATCCAGTATAAAATGTGATTGGCATTAAAGCCCAATGCAGCTAGGGACCATCCACCTAATTTGTTCTTTTATTTGGATAATTATAATCAGGTTTTAGCCTGGTCATCAATCTGTCCTGAAATTCTGAGGGTGGAGAGATAATATGATGCTATATGAATGCCAACTGTCATTTTTATACATTAGATATCTATGGACTATTTGCAGAAATACACTAATGAAATCCCCCCAAGAAGTTCAATCTATGGGTTTATAGGTTTTACAATATGGCTTCAAAATGAACATTTACAATGGAAAGCAGTCAGTTGTATCTGCAGAGATAACACGTGGCAAAACATACACACGAGCTGATCATCCTAATCATGCCCTTGTCCAGCTCTCCAGACAGAACCAGAAGAAAGCAGAAAGCCTACTCATTACACTCACATAACACACATAAAACAAGAAATAAAGACAACAGGAGAAAATACCAAATGAGAAAAGCAGCAAAAAGTGAGCTCAGAAAAATTGCCAGTATTCGAACAACAATAAGAATATTTCTATAAACCTGATTGTGAGCAGCGTTTCTAAAGCCCCTTCTGACCTGCTTTCATCCTCCAGAGTGCTACTTTCATTAGTCACCAAGTTGCTTCGAATGCATGCTCCCAGAGTCTGAAACTAATTTCCTTCCTCCTACATAAGAACACAAAATCCTTATAATCTTGGTAATAGAAAGCTATTTTTCCCAAGGTCCCAGCTACCACCATCTCTCCTCTTGACAAAGGGGTGCCCATGCATCCTCCCCTGCTACTCTCCAGCTCAACTCTCTCAGTAGTGCTCCTCATCCGCTCAAAATACCAACCCAGTTAGTCCCCTTGCTCTGCCAGTTTTTCACTGGCTTCCCAAGAAACGTCCAGAGCTGATGGCCTTCAGGGATCTTTGTGGTCTAGTGAAGCCAATGCTCTAGCTTGGGCCCGGGGCGGGGGGGTGCTTTCTCTCTGGTCCTTGAGCATTGCCTTCTCCAGCTTGGAGCCATGGCTCATGCTATTCCCAGCAGCTGAGAATCTCCTCTGCTCAGCCTATAATTCCCACCCAAGTTAACGTCAGCTGAATCCTGTCTTCTCCCAGCGAGCCTTTCTTGACCCCCAAACCTGGGTCTGATGCTCATCACATGCTCTCAAAGCAATCAGTGTCCCTATTCCTTCACTAGATTTCACACATGTTGAATCATATATCCACTGGCACATTTACATGATAAACATCTATTCCCCCAACAGACTGTGATGTCCACAAAGACCAAGACTACACAGGTATGTCCTAATCAGGGCAGGCTGGTGCCTAGCAGAGTGCCGGGCATACAGTTGGCTACAAGAAATATCTGATACATGAATATTGAAGGAGGCCAGATTATACTACTGATGTATAAGCTAGACAGGCAGAGACAGTAACACTCTACTTTTACCGAGAACGCAGGATGGTACATGATCTCCTATACTGGCATAACATCTAACTGCTGTCATTTGTATCCCAGGGAACCTCGTAAGTCCCCAGCAAGCCTGCATCCATACCAAGTCACAAAAATCTCCTTGTAGACATCCTTCCTTTGCCTCACTGAAAGTCACACAGGGGATACAGCTTTGACATTCTCTGTAAGTGATAGCATCACTGCCTAAAAGGGTCCCCTCTGACACCAAGAATGTCCGCTTAACAACTGGTGATGGTACACCGTGAGCTCTCTTCGCTTTATGACCCAAGAATTTTTAAATGAAGCTTTTATAACAAGGATGTAATGGAAGGCATGGTACTTTGCTGGGTATATCCGGGCTGATTTTACATGTTTGCCCGACATAAAACTCCCTGTGACATTTCATCATTTATAAAGCCAGAGAGGAGATTATGATGTTGGTGCTCCGAAAGACAAAGGCACAGAAGGTAGATTACCATTCTGCACAGCACAGTCGGCCTGTGGATACAACTGCTCCTTTGCGGCAGGTCGCAGTCTTCCTGATGTGGGAATGTCTGCAAGTGCCTCTTGGCAGAACACAGCCAGGCACGAGCAGAACTGCTTCTGGGCTTCCAAAAAGTTCCAGCAGCAGCTGAGGGGTCTATCAGCCTCCCAGGTCTCCCCAGTCTCATAAGAGGAGCATCTTTCCTGGCCCAGTGCAGAAATAAATTCTCAGCATGGGCCTTGGATAGCCTCAGTGGGGATGCTGGACTGGAAGAGACCTGGCTCTGGATACTGAGCAATTCAGCAGGTGTTGCCAGTGCCTGGAACATCCTAGCACAGAATATCCAACATCTTTTACTGAAGCAATGGGACCAGGGGAGCTGCATGGCAATAACTGTCAAAATCCAATTTGTACGAGCTGAAAGTGAGATTCCATAGGTAGTCAACTAAATGTTTGGAGGCAGATAGTGGGAAATACAAAGCTCTCACAACCACAGCACCATTCAAATTTCAGGAGAGAGCAACCTGTAGGAGAAGTGGTTCCAAAGTGTAAGATCCCCCCTGAAAAAAGACTTTTCCTCAAAGTCCTAATTGCCTTAGGTCCTAAATACTGTCACCAGTGCACCTGTGCCAAGGGATGATCAGAAACATACTGGAGTGGCTGACCCTAAGCTAGATCCACACTCCTTGAAAGAAAAAGGGGGATAAGTAGTTTATAGGAGGGTAGGAGGCAGCCTAATGTTGAGGTTGAGAAGAGGCAAAGAGCCTCCCGAGTAAGAAATTTCGACAGGCTTTCAAATCCTCCCATTTTCTAGTTGAGTGGCTGTGGGCAAATCACTGAATATCTCTGTTCCTTGGTTTCATTTGTCAATTGGGGACAGAAGTTCCTGCTTTATAGGTTTGAGGTATCAAAGCAGATAATGGATGTGAGAACTGGCACACAAAAACAAAGTTTTCTTCCTGAATATTAGCAGTAATAGGAAAAGCAGGAGGAAAAGGAAGAGAGAAGGTAAGGACTTGCCCTTCCTCTCTCACCAGAAGTGGGAATTCGTAGTAAAACTAATTTATTCCAAAGTGCTTGGAAAAAAGCTGTCTCTCTTTCCTCCAACTCTCTACCCCCAGGTACCTCTCTCCAAAGTAAGGATAGGTCCCTCTTAATGCAGGGCCACTCACAGGAAAAGCAAGCTCAGCCCTTTCCTCTGGAGCTATCTTCCCAGGCACCAGCCAGAGGGGATGATCTGACTTCCGGCCTCCAGTACATGCAGGTCCAGGGGCCAAGCCATGCCCCTGCTGCTAATCCCTTATACCTAAATTGATGGGCCAGGCGGGCCTTGTTCCATGTGCTCATCTCCAAGGGAGGGAGCATGGAGATGCATACTGTCCTCTGGTGTCAGTCATATCCTCCAGTCCACCTTATCATGAGCAAATCTCATAATTTGGGTTTCTTTAGGCTCCAACGAGGTGGGACAAATGGTCACGCTCCCCTCTACCTGTGAGCTTACTACTAACTTTTTATAATAAACCAAGATGGGGAAACCGATAGACAAGGGCACTTTTGATCACTTGGCTTTCTGCCGTTCACTATGAAATGAGAAGAGAATTCAAGGTGGTCTGGTGTGACTCTGAGAAGTGGAAGATGGGAGGATCACGAATCTCAGGAGTTAGGAACATGCTCTTTAAGAAAACTAGAGTCACCAGAGTACGGCCTAAATGAATCATCAACTGCCTAAGCAGCCCACTGGCTGGCGTGAGAGGATCCAGGGTGGAGGGCAATTAAGGGGACCCAAGGGAGCCCTGATGAGCTCTGCTAGTTCTCAACCTGTGTGCACTATTTAGAAACATGCAAGGAGCTATTAAAAATACTGATGCTTGGCCGGGCGCGGTGGCTCACGCTTGTAATCTCAGCACTTTAGGAGGCCAAGGAGAGTGGATCATGAGGTCAGGAGTTCGAGATCAGCCTGGCCAATACAGTGAAACTCTGTCTCTACTAAAAATAGAAAAATTAGCTGGGCATGGTGCCATGCGCCTCTAGTCCCAGCTACTCGGGTAGCTGAAACAGGAGAATCGCTTGAACCCAGGAGGTGGAGGTTGCAGTGAGCCAAGATCATGCCACTGCATTCCTGCCTGGGAGACACAGCAAGACTGTCTCAAAAAAAAAAAAAACAAAAAACAAAAAACTGATGCTCAGGCCATCTCCTGGGCCAATTTCATCTAAATCCCAGGGGTGGAACCCGAGCATCCGCATTATTTAAAGCCTGCCCAATGTTTCCAGTGTGAAGCCATGACTGAGGAAAGGTGTTCTACACTTTTTCAGCCCTCTGGGTTTGGAGAGGAAGAAACAAAAAATAACACATCACAAACCTGTTAGGTGAGAATGCTTTTCCTCTCTCACACATGCCAGTTAATGACTCTTCCCTGTCTACAACTGTTGCACATGGTAACTCGTGTTTATCACTACACATAGGACAGGCAGATGCTGTTGTATAAATTAGAACGAGAGCTGCTATTTACTGGGGACTTACTACGTACCCATCACGTCAATTTCACCTGTATTAACTAATACAAACCTCACAGTGACCTTCCAAGGTAGGTCTCTTATTACCAGTCCTATTTTCCAAATGAGAAAACTGAGGCACAGAAAGGTTAAGTGGACCTGACTGAATTTTACTCCTGTTAATGGGCAGAACTGAGATTAACTGAGCAATTCTGCATTTAGAGTCCATTTTCTTCATCAAGCTGACTCTCAAGTAATCCGTCTTATTTTCATTCATTATCTCTCTGTGATAGGCATTGAGGATATTAACCCCAAACAAGCGAAGGTCCTTGTCTTTTTCTTTTTTTTTAGACAGAGTCTTGCTCTGTTGCTGGGGCTGGAGTGCAGTGGCACAATCTCAGCTCACCAAAACCTCTGCCTCCCGGGTTCAAGCGATTCTCCTGTCTCAGCCTCCTGAGTAGCTGGGACTACAGGCGCCTGCCACCACACCCAACAAAATTTTGTATTTTTAGTAGAGATGGGATTTCACCATGTTGGCTAGGCTGGTCACAAACTCCTGACCTCAGGTGATCTACCTGTCTCGGTCTCCCAAAGTGCTAGGATTACATGCGTGAGCCACTGTGCCAGGCTGATCCTTGTCTTAAGGAGTTTACAGAGAGACAGAGAGACAGTGAGAGAGAGAGAGGAGAGCGAGAGAGAGAGTGTGTGTGTGTGTGTGTGTGTAGAGAGAGAGAATGTGTGTGTGTACATGCAGGAGGTAACCTCCCTAATGATGGGGACCATGTTTTATTCAATTCTCTGAACTATGGGATAGCATACTGATTCCACAACATTGCAAAGGAAATGAACAAAGAAGGCAAAAGAAGGGATACAAGAGAGAAGGTGGGCAGAGTGGTATATGGGGTGATTTCATCCCTTTAGACCAGGGGAACTCAAGAGTCAAAACTGCCCCATATAGAAGAGAATGACATCTCCTACTCAACTCCCACCTCCCCTCCACCGCAAACACCAGGACTAATGAAATAAATTGCCAGAACAGGTAATAATCAACGTGCCCTAGAATTCTAAAATCTCCAACGATCACATCCTTAGTGCTGGCATTGCCTCTAACCAACCAGACACTAATAAGGAAGTTCACAGGAAAGGCTACATCTCCAGTACAGATGGGGCCACATAAAGGATCCCCATTTTATGACTTTGGCCCTGGAAAAGAACTCACTACTAGGGATTAAGCAGTTCCTTGGGGCCCATGGGAAAATCTTATCAGGCCCTTTCACCTTCTAATGGCCTCACCACCATCTGGAGGCATCTGGGTCCATATCCATGTGTTACTTGTCTCTCTTTCAGCTGACTTGGCTGCTCCAATTAAATATCTATTGATGTCACTCTTTAAAGTAGTAAGAGAGACATGCAGATGCTCCTTGAGGAAATGTGAATTTGGTTACCTCCTCCTGAATTACTGAGTTATAGCACCAATAACAACCACTTAAGACTTTGTCTCGCAGCCAACTGCAATCAGATCTGAAGCACCCTTGACCAAAACACAAGTAGGCTAGGAAGATGGGCATATTTGACACATTGAAGCAATATGTTTCAGTGTATATGTCCTGGGACAGACTTCAGGGTAAGGGGAAGTAATGGTTCAAAGTATTCCCTTTTATTTTGGCAGTTCCACCCTTGTCACTGCTAATTATCATCACCAACAAACGTTATCACTTAAACTATTTTTATCATCAAAATGTCTTTTGGGTCAAAGACCTCTCCACAGTACTTTAATTGACATTATCTCATTTCAAGATCACAACAAATCAATCAGATATTGGTATTTCCATTTTATGGACAAAGGGACTGAAGTGGACAGGGATTAAATAGAATTTGTCCAAAGGCACAAGCCAGTAAATGACAGGTGAAATTTATGTATAGACGCTACACTCCAAAATCTTAGACATTGATTTCAGAATCAAAGGGACTCTCAGCATCTGGGGAAGGTTCTAGAATCAGAATGTCCTTCTCAGAGGGCTGTTATGAGCATGAAATGGGAAAATGCACATAGAATGCTTGGCAGAATTATCAGAGGAGCTGCCACATGAACAGAGTCCATAAATATCACCTATTGTTATTTTTACTACTGTTAATACTCAAAGAGAATCAGACACTGAAAGTCTCTTTTCAGAGGACTCGGGATTTCACCTGTCTGACCTGTTTTAGTGGGATGAGGACATATTTCACCTATGAAATTCAAAATAGAGAGAAACCACAAAACTTTGGTCTGACAGCCATAAAAAGGCAGCAGGGGAGTAGCTGAGCTACTAAGTTCAGATATGACGCTAAACATTCAACTCTTTTCCTAAAAGATTTAGGAATTGGGTCTGTGTTAGTTAGCTGCTTGAATTTCTGAAGCATCTGGCACTAAACACTATAATCGGTTCGGTTTTTTTTTTTTTTTTTTTAAACTAGAACTGGTGTCTGGCAGCCACCTTTGAAGAGTGCCTAAAAATAGAAGTAATTCACTGAAACCTCATTAGAATGGTGTTCAGGGATGCCAAGCTACCAGGGAATACATTGCAGTGTTGAGTAAGACCTCAGCAATATGATAGAGAAGTCCCTGGAAGTGAATGATCAAAGAGTCAGAAGTGAGTATTGTTTCAAATACAGAACATTTTATTTTATTATATGTAGGGCAAACCAATTATTGGTAGTGTAATTTTAGAAGTATCTCTCACCAAATCCATTTGTGTGAACACCTAAGAGTCCTCTGTTATAACCAAAGGGCTATATTAAATGAATAACACATAAAATGGTTGACAATGCCCAGCTGATATCTGGAGTAAGCAACTCCTCCCATTGCAAGTTTATTTATAGTCCTGATATGTCTAATTAAACGCCTTCTTAAAAATGCATAAGTAATTTTTGGCTTACAACAACTTTGGCCAAATCCAAATTCTAAATAAGCAAGACCTAAATTAGTTAGCTCTCTTATTTCATTTTTATAAGCTACCTAGGAATTTGCACATAAAAATCATTTAACTTAATACACACTCAGAGAACAAAATGAGCTAAGAAAGATAGAATCTGCTGTACCAGTGAGTCCAGGTGAGTCAATGCATAGGTATGCTCAAAGTTCCCAACAGACCCCAAACGGGGATTTGATGCTAAAAATTTTCTCAGAAGACACCTGTACAATCATAATAAAGAGATGATATGAGCACCAACTACTGTGTCTTTTACTATATCACATTGAGATTCTGACCTATGGCAAGTTAAAAGGCAGGAAGGATAAAATATTTCTATCATGGACATTCTTGGAATAGACTGTTTCCTAATCCTTTGCAAACCACTGGAGTTGCATTCTTGAAAAATATCACAATTTGCAAAACTGTGTTACCGAGATCAAGATGTTAACAAAAAAAGAGGAACATGGTGAAAATCATGAAAAGCCTCACATGGATAAATAAAATTAAGTTTCTTCCAAGTTTGCTATCACATCATGTGAAAATAGCTGAATGTATTTCCATAAAATCAGACAGATCTGTGCAGACTGGTCTGTCTTAAAATATAATCTATGTGATGTGCATGACATCTGCTTTGGGAATGTGGGTCACAGGGACACTGAAGAGACAGGCAGGCATTATTCAGAAAAGAGAAACAACAAAAGTTCTGGGCTTCGGATGGGTTCAAACACATCATACACGTTAAGATGCTGTAGACAGAGAAAACAAACAGTAGCCTCAGTGTAAACCCTGAACAACAAAATCGAAAGTAAATCAAAAGGTTCTCAAACGGACACAGGTGAGTAGCATCCGGATGCATACAGCTAAAAAAAAAAGAATAATTCTGGCCCCCAAGGCCTAGATGGCCAGATAGTAAAAAGATTTCACAAGAGACAATAATAACCCTCTAAAATAAGCCAGCATTAATCATTTAAAAATCCGGCCCTAGGCTGGGCCCTATGGCTCATGCCTATAATCCCAGTACTTTGGAAGGCCCCGGCAGGCGGATCATCTGAGGTCAGGAGTTCGAGACCAGCCTGGCTGACATGGTGAAACCCCATTTCTACTAAAAAAATACGAAAAAATAGTCAGGTGTGGTGGCACGTGCCTGTAATCCCAGCTAGTCGGGAGGCTGAGGCAGGAGAATTGCTTGAACCTGGAAGGCAGAGGTTGCAGTGAGCCAAGATCGTGCCATTAAACTCCAGCTTGGGCAACAAGAGCGAAACTCTATCTTAAAAAAAAAAAAAAAAATCCTGCCCTGGGAAAATCCCACTATAATGCTAAGGAAACAGTAGTACTGTGATTTGCAGAAGCAGTTCTCCTACAGCCTCCGCAAGGGAGTTTCATTGGTCTTCTTATGAGTTTTTAAAACTAGCTCTCGCTAATTTCAAGTTCAAAAGCATTTGTACGTGCTCTTACTCTCTTACCTCTGTTTACTTTTCTACATCTAAGTCAATGTTCTATTAAATTGGTGCTTGTTTTGAAAATCACTGCAGTGTCTGAAAACAAATACCCATGTGGGTGCTTTAATGGGGAAGAGGTGAGCCTAGGATATGTAGGAATAGGGCAGATTTAAATATTTTGGCATGCAAGTTTTGCATCTTTTGTTGGAATCCCAGTTGTCCAAGTCTTGGTTAGCCAGGGACTACTGGAGTTCTTAGGGCTGGATTATTAGTTATTCTTATGGTTCTCGGCCTGCAGAAAATAACCAAAACAGTCCTAACTGACCCCCTCTACTGAAATGAAGATATTCTGGTGTCTTCAGTCGCTTAGTTAATTGATGACCATAAAGCTGAGTTTCTTGACCTCAGCCAGCACAGACATTTTGGGCTGCTAAGCGCTGGCTGTGGTGGACTCTCCCGTGCACTGCAGGATGCTCGGCAGCATCCCTGGGCACTGTCCGTGAGATGCCAGTAGAGCCTCTGGCCTCACACAACTAAAGTGTTTCCAGACATGCCCACATTGCCCGTGGGGCAAAACCCCCCATTCCCTCCCTCCCCGCATCAGAACCACTGCCATTAAAAACTTAATACATTCAATTCAAAGTTCAAATCTTTACCCTATTCACTCACACTATGCTTACATAACCACACCATTCATTCTACACTCTTTATAGCCCTTTTACAAAACGAAGGACACGAAAGAAAAAAGCTGTCATCAAATCTATAACATAATTATAGATACAGAGCCTAAGAGAATTTATGATCAAAAGTTTAAACTATGCACAAAAAGAAGAACAACATAATTTTAAGTTACAAGACAATACCTCTTCAGCTATCAGCAAAACTGAAAGGCCTGAAAGCAATTACATACACATGACAATATCTGGGACCAATGGGATACACTTCTCCCTCTATCCTGTTCAACAGAAAACCCAACTTTTCCTATTCAATTCTTCACTGAGAGCCTAGACTCCGGAGACTTATTGGCCTGTGTAATTTTGAGTAATTTATACAGAAAAAAGCTCCATGCCTCAGCTTCCACATCTATAAAATGGAGGTAATAATACCTTGAGGGGCCCCAGCGAAGATTAAGATATTGTACAGTAGTTGTCATTAGGGTTTTATTTGAGTTAAATCCTCAGCAACTGTTAACTTTTATTAGTAGTGTTTGTATTCTGTTTAGAAACATCTTGGCAACTAATTTATCTGGGGAAGGAGAGAGAGGTAAGGAGGCTTGTGAATATAATGTGCATTAATTCGGGAGCTCTCACATGAAATCTAATCAGCTAAAGCATCCTACTAGGTCATATTCCAGGAAGACCAAATTCAGGAAAAAACAAAGCTTCTGGATTGGGAGTCACACAACTCAAATTCTTGACTTGACAGACTGCAAAGAGCTAGGGGACCATGGTCAGTCACTTAACCTTTCAGAGGGCCACGCCTGTCATCTGTCATTTTAGGGAGGTTACTACAGAGTGCCTAAGATCTCCTCTGAGTTTATGAAAATTAGATTTTGCGACTTATATTAAAACTAATGGCCAAAACAAGTTTAAACTATCATTGGATGATGTACAAAAGCGAAGTACTTGGTAATGTCCTTGAAGTGCAACGATTTAATTAAAATAGATTTTCACATGGTCACATTCAAAGAACTCAGTCTCTTAATTATGTAATGCTTTGCCAATAATTAAATAGTCCTCTGTAATGTCCACTAAAAGGAAATTTGAATTAAAGGCCATTTGCAGACAAGAGATGTGCTGAAAACACCTGATAAGCTATAAATTCAATGTTGTACATCCACGAATCTATTCCAAAATTGCAACTGAACATTAAGAATGACTCTGGCCTTCATTTAATGGTAAGTCCTATGAAATCAATTAGCTGTTAAAATAGTTTAATTGGAACATATGTATTTTAATTTTTGTGTGTATATTTTAAAAAGTCTTCTTAATCAACCCAAAACATTCCGAAATTGCATGTTTAGGTAATGTAGTGAAAGAATTGAACTTATATCTGGATAAAACCAAGGATGTGGAAAATGTCAGAAGGATGATATTTAAACAGCGGCAACCAGAAAGGAATAAATTAGGAATTATATTAGTTTACTGCAATTATCCTGTAAAGCAGTCTAAGAAGGAAGTTTTAAATAATCTACCACCATTCTCCAACACAAACTCATGTTTTTAAGACTCAAAAATAGTTATTGGTGTTTTTTGGGTCGGGGGTGGGGGTGACAGTTTGGCAAATGGATAAAATTTACTAATTTATCCCTTCTCTCTCTCTCTCTCTCTCTCTCTCTCTCTCTCTCCAGAGTTATACGTCCTTGTTTTACACTGCCGTTAGAACTGTGAAAAGAAAAAAAAAATCAAAACTATCTGTAACATGATAGAAAATTTTTTCTTTATCAAAAAAAATGAAAGACTCTTTGGGAATAGTTTAAAAGAATAAAAGATCAATTTAGGTCACCAGGAATAAAAGGAATGAATTATACTTTAATAGTGGTATTCTTCTTAGTACTAGAATAGAAGAGAAATGGAGAAAGAGGAGTCCAATTCTAAAATTTACAACTAGGAACTTCATACTCTCAAAATGAAATATTTATCATTTTAAAAATATACACAAGATACAGTTCTTTTATTATTCTCTTGAGATTATCTGCCTGACTTGATCTGTCCTCCCTTATCTTCCAGTGACAAAATGAAGCTACTTTTGAAAAAAGAATTGCAAGGCCCTTCTGAAAGCTTACTGTCCCTCAATTACTTTGAGGGCAGGATACAATTCTGAGGATATCTCGTGATTTCCATAGAGCATGGCACAGAGAAGGTGCTTAATAAATATTGCAGTTGAACAAATGAGTTAGCAAATGAATGCAAGAATGAATAAACAAGCAAGAAAATCTTACATTCTGTTTGCATAGAAAATCTAAAGGAGAAAGGGGAAAAAGAGGCAGAAAAACATAGGTATGTAAAGAATAGCACGAGCAAGAAAAAGCAAACAGATGCACTGAAACACATAGAAATTAGCTCATCAACTATCACAGATAGAGCCCCAGTTAAAAAAAAAAATGCAAGAAACAGGCAGAGACAACCAGAAAGAAAATTAGCAAAATAATCCAAAAAACCCTTTTCACTCATCACCTACTGAGATAAAACCATTTTGGTGGGAAACCTTATAAAAGATACATCCAGATATTCTTTACAGTAAAACACTCCTTTAAGGCCTCTGAATGCACTACAGAATGGAGATGCGTCCCTTGAACATGCTAGACCCAATCAAGCCCCAGGTAAGAGAGTTACCACCTGCAATGAATCATCACACAGTCTTCATGTTCAGTGTTTTTCACCATCTCAAGAATCTTACACTTCTGATATAAACAACATTTTCTTGGGTGAAGCTTGTGCAGCCATTAGATGTATGCTTTTCAAAACCCAAATAATTAATGATGTGATAAAACACAGAGGTTTCCTTTAGCTCAACCTACTTAGTATATATTTCCTGAACAATAACTGAGGTCAAGGCACTGCTGTGAGGGCTAGGGAAAGGTGGGTGAGTGGGATACAAAAAGAAGAGGAACAAGACACAGACTTCAACTAAGAGTTTATACTCCAGTAGTCTCAGGTGCTACACCCCCTAGTGCCTATTTTTCATAATTTGTAGCTGATAAGCAATCAGGCTCTACCTTTCCAATCTAGACAATAGAGCCTAAATGTGTTTCCACGAAATTCAGTTAAGTATTTACAGAATCAAGCCACAGTGTTAGCTGTGTGCAAGAGACATAATAATGAATAAAGACTCTCAGGCCTCCGTGATCTCACGGTATTCAGGCAGAAGAAAGCAAGTAAAATAACAGCTTTAACACAGGACGGAATGCTACGAGTCACAGGGGTCAAAGGAAGGACAGATCATACCTGCCTATGATGGGGAAGGAGCGGGAAGGTGAAATGCAGGGAAGTGGAGAAAAAGGCTTCCTCGCCAGCCCTGGATGGATGAGTCATCAAGAACTCCTCCTGCCTTCTCAATGTCTATAAATAATCCCAGGTGCTGCATTTCATTTAATTACTAAGCCTCTCCAGATGGAGAAAAATAATTAAGCAGTCTGTAACACCGACATGATATAAAGAATGGGTTAGCAACTTGCAAAACATTTGAGTTCTGAAGTTTCTTTTCAACTATCAAAGAAGGGCAGAAATGAAAAGAGGGCAAATGACTCTACAGACCTGAGGGAAAAACCAAAGGACTGCAGTCATATTCTGGGTAGAATTTAAATAAAAATGAAGAAATACTGGTACAAAGGAAGGCAGCTCAACTGTCCCAGTAGAAGAAGAACATTAAATGAGGAAAACGCAATAGAGTTGGTGAAGACAGTTTGTCAGTAAGAAACACTTTAAGAATGACGAATAAATCAAATGCAATTCACGTATTTCTCAAATGTATTAAGAAATATACCTATTGATTAGATCTCTGGATACAGACATGAAAATAATTTTGTATCTTTGTTTCTGATGCAATGATCCAGAACTGACCACACAGCCAAAATGGAAGCTGGAAACAATGTCACACGAGAAACATTTCTAAATGTGGACACTCGAAGAATCATGCATTTATAATTCCAAAGTTCAATGGAATTAATGAAATATAAATAAAATTTCAAGCATTTATATGAAAATGGCAACTGGGTAATGAAATGAATGAGATGATCCCCTCAAGATAATAGATTCAATAAAAATGAACTTCATAAAAATACACAATTAATCAAAGCTAAAGAACAGGGATACCAAACTTCTATGAGCATCTGACTGAAATCCATTATGAAGGCTGCATGGTTGGAAGACACTTCGGTCCTGATGGGAAAGTAGATGAAAGCATTTAATGGTGAAGAAATAGATGGAAGCCAAGGGAGAAACATCAGAACCCAATTCTGAGAGTGATGATAAAAGATTCTTGGCCTCAAAAGAATAGGATTAGCTAAAGATAAGGTCATTCTGAGTATTAGGCACTCTATCTTCTATCAACTTAAAAAGAAACCAATGAAATTCTTCTGTGAATTGTGGTTTTTAAATTTTTATTTTTTTAAATTATAGTTTAAGTTCTGGGGTACATGTGCAGAACATGCAGGTTTGTTACATAGGTATACATGTGCCATGGTGGTTTGTTTCATCCATCACCCCATCATCTACATTAGGTATTTCTCCTAATGCTGTCCTTCCTCTGTCCCCCCACCACCCCCCACCGACAGGCCCCAGTGCGTGATGCTCCCCTCCCTGTGTCCATGTGTTCTCATTGTTCAACACCCACTTATGAGTGAGAACATGCGGTGTTTGGTTTTCTGTTCTTGTGTCAGTTTGCTGAGAATGATGGTTTCCAGCTTTATCCATGTCCCTACAAAGGACATGAACTCATCGTTTCTTATGGCTGCATAGTATTCCATGGTATATATGTGCCACATTTTCCCTGTCCAGTCTGTCATTGATGGGCATTTGGGTTGGTTCCAAGTCTTTGCTATTGTGAACAGTGCTGCAGTGAACATATGTGTGCATGTGTCTTTATAACAGAACGATTTATGATTCTTTGGGTATATACCCAGTAATGGGATTGCTGGGTCAAATGGAATTTCTATTTCTAGATCCTTGAGTCACCACACTGTCTTCCACAATGGTTGAACTAATTTGTACTCCCACCAAGAGTGTAAAAGCATTCCTATTTCTCCACATCTTCTCTAGTATCTGTTGCCTCTTGATTTTTTAATGATCACCATTCTAACTGGCATGGGACATTTATGCAGCCAACAAACGTAAAAAAAAGCCATCATCACTGGTCGTTAGAGAATTACAGTTTTTTAAAAGCAAGGTATCCTTCCACACATTGCCTAATCATTCCGCTGATTCCATTTCATGTAAACAAATGGGTTTTTATATTTATTTGTTTCACCGGGTAACCCACATAGGGTGTTATCAGAATAATATTCTGAAACAGCATTTTAGGTCGGTGCAAAAGTAATTGTGGTTTTTGCCTTTAAAATAATGGCAAAAACCGCAATTACTATTACACCAACCAAATAACTTCTCATATTTTATATTTTTATAGGCATTCAAATTAGGTTAACAACAGGGAACAGGAGAAGTTACACTTTAACAATGGAAAGTAATTATTTTGGTTTTTGTACTTACATAAATTAAACAAGTATTTATTCTCTTGAGTGGTTTAACAACAAATTCCTAACTTCACTCTTACCTATTTCTCTATGCTTTCCATAGGGAACAAGCCCAAAGGTGATCTGTGTGAACTAGAAAAAGGGAGTCCTTCCTCCAGACACATGACTACCCCGTGTTGGAAAACTGTAATAAATATCCCACTTACCAGTGGCTACAAAGGGAGTGCACCTTCCAGAGCTGTGTGGGCCAAGATGCGGCTGCCCTGATTCACTGTCTGCCGCACGTGGAGGTGGGTGCTTCCCTCCTGCACTTGCGCTCAAGGGCAGCCATGGCTCACCACCTTTCAGCACTGAGACTGACCCTCAACTCTGTCTGTAACCAAAATGTATCAGCTGCCATTCAGAGTTACTGAGGTCCAGGCCAGACATCATGATCTGAAGATCACGTTGACGTGAACACATAAATAAGCCTGCTTGACGATTTTTGTTGCAATGGGAATGCACACTCCCTCCAAAGTAGCCACTAGGCAGATCTCGATGACTGCGACATCATCAAGATATTTTCTGTAAAACCTTCCATATTTAACTGAAGGAAAGAATCATAAACACTGTGTAGGTTCAACAATTCATTCCTCTGAGCCACAATAGGGCAAAGTGCAAGGAACCTCTAGTCTAGGCCAAGGTATGGGTTCATTTGTGCCTATTTTGGTGCTTTTTGGGGGGCAACATTATGAACTTCCTCATATCCAAGCACAGAAAAAACAGAAAGAAAGCTAAAATTACCAAGAATAATAGGCACACGTTGAGAACAAAAAATGAGGCAGAGATAGTGAAAGATTGAGGCGGTAAAAAAATTATTCTAGTGTATGAAGTAAATCAGCAAGCGGACTACTGGTATTTCCGCAGAACTTGGCCTTGCTAGGCCTGGGCTTTTGGGTCATTCTCTTTGTGTCACTCTGGATGATGAATATGTGGTTTTATAAGCATCAAGTCAGAGTACAGCCTTTTTTACAAGTAGAGGAGTTCAACTCTTCTTAGTCATTATTTGTGGGACCATGACAAAGCGGTTGTAGTGCACAGGAAAAGACTGTGTTTATGACGTTTAACATAGCAACTAGTACCATTTTTGGCACAGAATAGATGTCGATTACATAGATGACAAACCCTTCTTCAATACTAAAATGTAAGACGCCAGGTTTGAATTTGGAAATATATACCAAGATTCCTCTATGTTGGGAAGAAATATCAAACTCTCAAATTTATCATTCTTATAGAAACATTCAAAATGCATAAATATCAAAAAATGAGACCTAACTAGAATGTCAAACTTGAATAACAATATTTTTTTCTTTGCAATGGACAACATAGTGAGAATTCAAGCATATAAAATGCATGCGTGCTTACAAGGAAGACAAAGGGGTGGGGCACAGTGGCTGACACCTGTCCCAGCACTTCAGAAGGCTGAGGCAAGAAGATCATTTAAGCCCAGGAGTTCTAGATCAGGCTGGGCAACAAAGCAAGACCTCGTCTCTACAAAAAAAAATAAGAAAATTAGCCAGGTGTGGTGGCCTGCACCTGTAGTCCCAGCTACTTGGGAGGCTGTGGCAGGAGGATCCCCTTAAGCCCAGGAGTTGGAGGCTGCAGCAAGCCATAATTGCACCACTACACTTCAGCCGGAGCAACAGGGAGACTTGCCTCTAAATAAATAAAAAAGTCAAAGGATGCAGCTTAATACAGCTGCTATCTATGTAAAATTATGTTCTATATTTTTTTTAATCATCTGATCTCTAATTTGTGTCTATAGGATAGCAAGCCAAATTGAGAAAAGGACCTAACAAATGAAATGCACATTAAATGTCTTTGTATGCGAACTAGTAGTCCTGTCCTTGAAATACTTTAAAAATTCAAAACCTAGATTCCACAGTGCGGTATTTTGTTGATTTGCACACCCATGTGTCTTGCCTGCCTAAAATTCTAAATTGGTCTTATATTTAACAGAGTTTATGGAGCTGAAAAAAATAGAAAGTGTTTGGGTAGAGCATGCTGTAAACTAATCCTTCCAGTACTCATAAAAACATTTTTAAAATTTTTTAAATTTTCTTTTAAGAAAGGGGCCCTAGGAAGTAGAATCTTGTAGGACTGGGCATAGGTGGGTGTGAGACAGAAGAAAGTGAAGGTGGATCTAACGGCAAGGCCACAGGAGCGGAGGTCCAGCTGCATGAAAAGCAGCATTCCAAGGGAGCAGTGACAGAGAACCAGGTGCTTGCCAGCACAGGGGAATTGTTTAAGAGCAGTTTGTGTGGTCCCAGTGCTGCCAAAGGCAAACCCATCACAGTTCAGGAACAGAACAAAAGGGGTCCAAACAGAACTCAAGTCATCTGCCAACAGGTCAGTGTCCAGAACATACTTCTGTTCGTGAAAAGATAATATGTGTGCCATGGGGGTCTCCATCCCACAGAAACAGATGGAGGGCTACAGATGCATATTATTTGGCATTTTCCAAGTGTCCACGATGCCCCAGGAGCCATACTAGGGACTCCTTTAATCACTACAATCTACATGATGTATTAGTTGTTCTCTCTACTTCACAGATAAGGATACTGGGGTTGAAAAGTTTAAATAACTACATTACCATTATGCAGTAGAAATCACGGAATTCAAAAGCAAATATCTTGACTCCAGTGAACAAGCTCTTAAAACACTACGCTCTATTGTGTTCATGAAAAGTAATCAGGAAAAAGAGATGTGTTGGAGAACAATGGGCAAATTAAGCCAATACATAGCATAAACAGATGACTTCCAAAAATATCTGACCGTGACTCACAGTAAGCAGTACACATTATATCATGACCCAGTACACACCCAGTATGCCTTACTGTGCATAAACAAGTTCTACAAATACATTTATCCTTACTATGTGATACTTTCTGATTTATTTCCTATTCTATATTATTCCATGTCATTGTTTCTAAAATGCTGATCAGAACTTACCAAAAAATTCCATAGCTCAACAGTAAGACAGAACCCACTGTTTGAAAACCAGTGCCATAATCAACACTGACAACCACTGTTCTTATTCTAGGTAGAATATCAAGCTTTTCAAATTGTCATATCTAATGTCTCACTTGAGCCTTTATCTCCCTTGAGAAAAGGGAGAAAGGTAGTTAAAAGGGATGTCACTTATATGTCACCCATTGAGAAGGGTTGTGAAATTAACATACTCCAAACAAGAATGGTGCCACCTTAATGACAAAGAAACTTGCTCAAAAAGGCAGATGTTAAAGACATGTGTTGGAGAAGGCTCTTACCTCTAACAAAAAGTTATCAAAAAGCCACCATTTTCCACAGAGACTCATTGGTGAAATGAACACCATTCTGTAGTCGCTAGGTCGGCTTTAAGATCGAAAAACAAATCACAGATGCCTACTACTCAGACTACCTTCCACACAAAAAAGCACCAAGGTCTCCTACAGGCAAGTTGGTCAAGACACTTACTGATCAACACTACTTTGATTTGACTTACTAAAAAAACCTGAACAGCGTTATTTATCGAAAGATGCAACATTTGGATTCTAGGTGCAGCATCAGTACTGAGTTATGAGCATTCATCAACGTAATCATATTAAAAGAAAGGAAGGATAAGAGTTCATAAATGTACTAACACAGAGATAGTCGCAACAGAAACTTTAGTTACCATGGGGATTTCTGAGAGGCAAAGAGAAGGGGTCTCTTTAGAAAAGTGACTGATGCTATTTATTAACCTACTTGCAAGTAATGTCAAATTTTAAAGTTGCTCAAAAAAAAAACACCTTTTTTATATCAGTCTCTTAATATGCTGAAGGAACCTGTTCAAATGCTTCAGTGGCGAAGTAACTTAGATGATAAATGTGTTCTTCAATCTGTGCACCAGTCAAGTAGCAATAAAATCAGAATAATTCATGCAAAACTTTTCATTATGTTTCTAAACATACTTATTTACATTTTAAATCACATATTAGACAATATGAAATATCTTTCATTTGGACAGGTGTGAATTAGAAAACAGATGCATTCATTAAACATGGAACAATTCGGCGAATTACAAAAAAAATACTCAAAGAATTCTTTGGTTGAAGTACTTCAGCCACTGTTAACTTACTTGAAAAAACACGGCCATGGCTCCAATTATTCTGTTCTCAGAAATTGCGGTTTGAAAGCTGTCAAAGTCATCTGGATTGTAAAAGAAAATCTGCATCTGTAAGAACAATTAAAAAATGTATTAGGAAAATTTTCAAACATAAACAAAAGTTGAGAGCATAGCACAATAAATGTACATTCTCCAGTTACTAAGATTTTGCCAAATTTATTCACTTAACCATATTTTTCCTTTGCTAACTTTCTGTTTTTTTTTTTTTTTTAAGACTAAGTCTTGCTCTATCACCCAGGCTGGAGTGCAGTGGTGCAATCTCAGCTCACTACAACTTCCACCTCCCAGGTTCAAGCAATTCTCCCGCCTCAGTCTCCCGAGTAACTAGGATTATAGGCACCCGCCATCGTGCCTGGATAATTTTTGTATGTTTGTAGACGTGGGGTTCCACCATGTTGGCCACGCTGGTCTTGAACTCCTGACCTAAGATGATCCACTCACTTTGGCCTCCCAAAGTGCTGGGATTATAGGTGTGAGCCACTGCACCCGGCCCTTTGCTAAGATATTTTAGAACAAATCTAGACATCGTGTCATTTTACCCTTAGATACTTCAGAATGTACCCCATCTTTTCACGTAACTACAATGCATTCATGCCACCCAAAATAAGTAAAACTAATGCCTTCTTATTTTCTAATACCCAGGTCATGATAAAATTTCCCTATTAAGAAGCAAAATTTTAATGGAGCTAACCACCTTTTTATAAAAAGCTAACCCACACATTATTTTGCTTAATCCTCCTATCAACCTATGCAAAAAAAATTAAGGCAGAAATTACTATACTCAGTTATAGACGAGGAAATAGTACTTCCGAAATTTGATGTTAATTTGCCTAATATTACACATCAGAGAGAATCCAAAATCCATGTGCTTTCATCCCAAACTTAACCTTAAATATTTCCACTTACATTTGGTTCGCATTATGTTTTCTTTTTTCTTTCTTTTTTTTTTGAAACAAACAAACAAAAAAACTCACTGTCACTCTGTGGCCCAGGCTGGAATGCAGTGGCTGCCATCACGGCTCACTGCAGCCTCCATCTCCTAGGGTCAATAGATCCTCCCACCTCAGCCCCCTGAGTGGCTGGGACTACAGGTGTATGCCACAATGCCCAGCTAATTTTTGCATTTTCTGTAAGGATAGGGTTTTGCCTTGTTGTCCAGGCTGGTTTCAAACTCTTGGCCTCAAGTGGTCTGTGTGCCTCAGCTTCCAAAAGCGCTGGGATTACATGTGTGAGTCACTGTGCCTGACTAGAATTTCTTATTCAAGAAGCAGAACACAGGTAAGTCAACTCAGAATCATTATACAACTTTAATGCTTGCATACACCTTGACATTTAAAAAGATGCAGAGAGTAGCTGGGCACGATGGCTCATGCCTATAATCCCAGCACTTTGGGAAGCGGGCAGATCACCTGAGGTGGGAGTTTGATACCAGCCTGACCAACAAGGAGAAACCCCATCTCTACTAAAAATACAAAATTAGCCTGGCATGGTGGTGCATGACTGTAATCCCAGTTATTCGGGAGTCTGAGGCAGGAGAATCACTTGAACCTGGGAGGCTACAGTGAGCAGAGATCTCGCCATTACACTCCAGCCTGGGCAACAAGAATGAAACTCTGTCTCAAAAAAAAAAAAAAAAAAGATGCAGAAAACAAAAATGAACAATAGGGTATCCCCAAAAGCTTCCATATTGACAGGAAGAATAGGCGTGGGTTCCTATTCCAGCCTCCTCATTTACTTAAAGCATCAGCTTTCTTAGGTATAAAGTCAGGTATTCCCACTTAGTGGGGTAACTAAGATACTACAAATAAGTTAATGTAATATATACCAATAGCACCATGGTTAGACTTCATCGATGCTCAACAAATTGCCATCATCATCATCTATACACTTTTTTTTCTCTGACACAGGGTCTCATTTTGTCACCCAGGCTGTAGTGGCATAATCATGGCTCACTGCAGCCTTGACCTCCAGGGCTCACACAATCCTCTCACCATGGCCTCCTAAGTAGCTGGAACTACGAGTGTATGCTACCACATCGGGCTCATTTTTGTATTTTTTTAGGGACAGGGTCTCACTATGTTGCCTAGGCTGGTCTGGAACTCCTGAGCTCCAGCAATCTGCCCAACCTTGGACCCCCAACCTGTTGGGATTCCAGGCATGAGCCACTGTGCCTGGACATCACCTCATTATATTTTAAGATTAATATTTGGCAGACATCTTAAAATTCCTAGTAAGCATGTGCTTCCACTGAATCTTCTAGAATGAAGCTACTCCTTACAGAAAATTGTATCTTCTATATAATTAGTTCTTTCATGACCTCTATTTCCCCACTTTTCCAAAAGGCACCATGCTATTTTCTGTAATAGACTGAACAACCACACCCCACATAGATTTGGAGATTTGACATTGAACAATGAAGTCCCAGCAGGCAAAGCTAAGTCAGAATGACAAACTAAAGTATAGGTCAAAGGAAAACAGAGTTCTGATGACTGAATTAACCCAAATGCTAAGAATATGATGGCATTTCTTTTCTGAAGAGTAAAAACAGGTAGCCCAAATCAGGATACCTCCTAGAAAAAATTCAGATACCTAAGTACTTGGGATAAGGATGGGTAATTTCTTTTGGAGAATTTTCTTTCAAGATACTTCATTTTCTTAAGACTGTGAATTTGCACCCATTCTGGCAGTTTCTTACAAATGTGTTACCTTATGGTTTGGACAGCTTTAGACATCATGAATTTTTAGAGAAAAATCCATTCAATAAGGGGCAGATTAGAATGCTTTAATATTAGGTGAATTGCTTTGGGTACAATACTACTAACCCAAGAAAGAAACTTCACACAGGTGTATTCAGAAAATTACACTTCACTTTCCTTTTAAAACCCAGGTCCTCAAATTAAGTAGGTTCACCGAAGGCTTTCTTATACTTCAGCCCAAATGCAGGGACAGCATTGTTTAATGCATCACCTGAATAGTGTGTGATACAAAATACTTTAAGACCTCTTCAAGGGCATTTTCATTTATAAGTGGGGGAAAAAAATGCATTTTTAGAAAATGTGTTTGAGTCATGGCTCCACCCATCTGGATAATAAAATGTCTCATAAAAAGGACAGTAGCACAGGTCTAAAATTATCAATTTTTCTTACTATGTTTCTCACGTTGTAGTCTACTGAATTATGGTAATGTCTGAAGCCTCTAAAATATAAGAACAAATAAGGAGATGGGGTTTTGCTGAGTGAATTGGACTTGAGTGAACTGAAACGTATTTTGTCGGCGGTGGTGATGTCCAAGTTTGGACAGAGGCTGGAAACTATTTTCCAAAAACATCTTTGACGGGTGTTTGGGGTAGCTACCATCAATTTCACCTTCAAAATGATCTATGCCCAGAGTCCTCCCTTCTACAGTCTGGGCTCTAGATTCCAGAGTCCTCCCTTCAACATTCCCCAAAGTGTGTTCTTTCAAATGTGAATCTAAGTGATGCTTACTCTAAAGCAATCCTTCTATGAAGAAACATGGCATACATAAGCTGAAGAAAAGATCTGGGGCCAGGCGAGGTTCCTCATGCATGTAACCTCAGCACTATGGGAGGTCCAAGAGGGAGGACTGCTTAAGCCCAGGAGTTTGAGGCCAGCCTGGGCAACACAGTGAGACCCCATCTCTACAAAAAATAAAAAAGCAGCCAGGGGTGGTGACTGTAGTCCCAGCTATTCAGGAGGCTGACGTGAGAGGACTGCTTGAGCCCAGAGGCTGAGGCTATTGATGGCTCCACTGCACTCCAGCCTGAGCGACAGAGCAAGACTCTGCTTCAAAATTAAATTAAATTAAACTAAAAAGGGATCTATTAACTGCTCCCTATCTCCTTTACCAAGTATCACCAATTATTTATACTATACCTAATTTTGCCCTCTCTCTGCATACGCACGCACACACACACATACACACTTTTTTTCCTCAATCATTTGGGAGCAAATGGGAGATAATAGGCCCTTTTACCACTAAATACTTAAGTGTGTAATTTCTAAGAACAAGGACATTCTCTCACATAATCACAGAATAATTATTAGAATTAGCAAACTTCACATTAATACAGTACTATTATCTAATTCACAGACTATTTTCAAGTTTTGGCAAGTGCCCAAATAAAGTCCATTACAGATCATTTTCTGGTTCTCAGTCCAGAATCCAATCTAGGATCAAACTTTGTATTTGGCTGTCATGTCTTTTTACACTGACCTCTTCTACCCCCTTCTTCAACTGGAACAGTTATTCAGCCTTTGTCCTTCTTTACTCTGACAATTTGAAGCGTACAGGGCAGAAATTTCAAAGAATTGAGGTCTGTCAGCTGGGCGTGGTGGCTCACGCCTGTCATCCCAGCACTCTGGGGGTCCAAAGCAGGTGGATCACTTGATGTCGGGAGTTTGAGACCCACCTGGCCAACATAGTGAAACCCTATCTCTACTAAAAATAGAAAAATTTGCTGGTTGTGGTGGCATGTGCCTGTAATCCCAGCTACTAGGCAGCAGAATTGCTTGAACCTGGGAGGCAGAGACTG
Organism: Plecturocebus donacophilus; assembly: GCA_004027715.1. Lineage (NCBI taxonomy): Eukaryota > Metazoa > Chordata > Mammalia > Primates > Pitheciidae > Plecturocebus > Plecturocebus donacophilus. The sequence goes on from PVKP010009510.1 coordinate 46,465, forward strand.
TAGTGAGCCGAGAAATCGTGCCACTGCACTCTAGCTTGGGCCACAGGGTGAGGCTCCATCTCAAAAACTATATATATTGAGGTCTGTCTCATGGTTTCTCATGACCAGATTCAGGTGATGCATTTTAGGCAGGTTACTACAGCAGTAACATTATATCTTCTCAGTGCATTATATCAGCAAACACATTATGTGGGTTTATCCTGCTATCGGAGGTATTTATCTTGATCATGTAGCTAAGGTGGTAACTATTGGGCTTCTCAGCTATAAGTTATTAATTTTCCTTTCATAATTAAAAAGTACTTTGCAGAGAGATACTTCGAGATGACACAAATATCCTGCTCCTCATTTAATGTTGACTCACTAGTTTAGTATCTTTGGATGACTTTCTAACTCCACCATTCCTTCTGTATTCATTAATGGCATTCTAGAGTAAGGAATGGCTTTCCCTGCACTGCAGTTTATTCATTTATTCATTCATTCATTTAAACCCATATGGACTTGTTTATTTTTGTTTCTGTTTATTCAATCCATTATCAGATTCCATTACTAACATTATGTATTTTGATGCTCAGACTGTCCCAGATTTGCCCAGTAGGAAACTCCTTCAAAAGAATTTCTCTGTCACTCTGCCATGTTCCCATCATATTTTATTTTTTAGCACCCCCTATTTTTTGGGCTCATCCTGTATTTTCTCTGCCCTGGCCCTAGAATTGGCCACTTAAGTCCTGGTTCAAAGATTATTCAAAGACCTAGAAACTTTAACTCGGTAGTTTCCAAACATAGTTGAAATAGAATACTTCGGGCTTGATCCTTAAAGAAAACTATACAGCTTAAAGGTCAATGACTCTATTCTAAGCAGACCCCTCTTTTGAAAGGGAAGGAAAGCTGAATCAACCTGGTATAAATAGATGTTCTTTCATCATGTAGAGTTCCATGATATAGAAGATAGATAGATAGATAGATAGATAGATAGATAGATAGATATCCTCAAGTACAGAAACAAACTCTATGAAGCTCAATTAAAAAGCCACTGACAGACTGCATGCACCAGGGCACAATGATGGGACCAGTTCTGCCAGAGTTTTCAAAGTCATGAGTGAGAGTCATTGGCCCAATGGATCATTCAACTCTACCTTGTGGAACGGCTTCATTGCAAAACCCTCCAGGTGTTTTTCTAGCCAGATCAAGGTGATGGATAATCTGGAGTATCATACAGCATAACTTGATGTTTGGAAAATGGAATTTTACGAGGACAAAACAAATCACATTAAAATCATCATCATCAATCAGGAAGCATGTCCTAAAATACAGATATGGCAAATGCCTGCATGAAACACAATACTATCAAGTGATGGGAGGGAGGTGAAAAGGGCACTGTGAGTACAGGGTTGACAGCAGTCAAGGAGCCACTGTTGCAGAGTACTCGTGTGATACATACAAAGTCACAACAAAATGCCCACTTGGCTTCCTTGTTCTCCTGCCTTGTGCAACTTTCCCCTTACATTTAAAATAACTCCAGTTGCAATTTGATTTTACAAATGTGTATATGTCTGGTTTCCAATATGTATCAGTGTCCATGTTAAGCTGAATGAAGAGAAAGCAACAAATCTGAAAACTTGAGCCTTTGATACTGTTTTTCAAATATTAATTTTTAATCATATCAAAACATGTTTTTTAAACCTTTAGTGAGTGCCTACTGTATGCCAGGTACTGTATTATGATTCACTGACGTTCAGTGAGGTAGGTACCAGTATGATTCTAATTTTATAGGCAAGGAAACCAAGGATTTACAAAATTCATAATTTCAAACTTACAAAGCTCTTAAGGAACAGAAATGGGGTTGGGGCAGAAAAATTGTCTTCCTAGTCTCAGAGTTCAAGGTCTTAATCACTGTGCTTCCCTCCAATTGGCAGGACTATTGCTTAATGCCTATTCTCTGTAAGTCACCACGATAGATGAAGATACAGTGTGTACTTAGGAAGACTAAAATATCATTAATGAGACAAGGTGAACTTTATTTTTAGTGCCAAAGTTGAGTGACTATATCAAAAATGAAAAGCACAAGGCAATGAATGGCTTAAGGTCAAGAGAGGCATCTATTAAACAAATACTACATTTATAAAGGCAATGGGCAGGAGGGGGCATTTTCCAGAACGTGAACTTTTTATTGTCTAATTTTTATTTTCTTTTGTATTTTTATTTATTAATTTATTTTTGAGATGGACTGTCACTCTGTCACCAGGTTGGAACGCAGTGACACGATCTCGGCTCACTGCAACCTTCACCTCCTGGGTTCAAGCAATTCTCCTGCCTCAGCCTCCAGAGTAGCTGGGACTACAGGAGCACACCACCATGCCTAGCTAATATTTGTATTTTTAGTAGAGACGGGATTTCGCTATGTTGGCTAGGCTGGTCTCAAACTCCTGACCTCGTGATCTCCCCGCCTTGGCCTCCTAAAGTGCTGGGATTACAGGTGTGAGCTACCGCACCTGGCCCTTTACAGTCTAATTTATAGTTGTGTCCCTAAATCAGCTCTCAGGTTGCTGTGATCATGGAAGCAAAACGAAATGATCCCAACATGAGAGTAGAAAACCCAACAGTAACTTCCATGCAGATTTAGAAAGCTCTACGTTTTATTTCCTCTCAAAAAGCTATTTCTCCCACATGCCCCCCACACATGGCGCAAAAAAAAAAAATCATGATGGAGTAAGTAAGTAAGGAAATAGTACGCAGATAGCTCAGGGGGGAAGGCAGCCTCCTGAAAGACTCAGTAGACATTTCCAGGATACCGCTGGGGATTTTTATTAAAGTGGAAGAACACAGGCAAAAGCTACAGAAAAGAACAGATGGGGATGAGACATAAACAGGACGAGATAAAGAGGGTAACCAAAAAGGCAACAGCAGAATTAAAAATCACATAGGAAGCAGCAGACAACAGAACTGACGAGGTGGAAATATATTTTTCTAATCAAGCTTGGCGTTAACCTGCCAGTCGGGATCGTGGTGGTGGACAAGAAACAGTTGCCTAAGAATAAAGAAGTGAAGTGAAGGCAAAGTAAATACCCAAACACAGTGAATCTGCCACCTCTGCTTTTTTGATGATTTACATAGGATAATGTCAGAGTTAAGGTTTTTGTAAAGTAAGTTCTTAATCTAACTTAATTTTTAAATTATTTTGTAACAGCTAGTATTAAGTAAGCCAGGATGCACACACTCAACACACTACCCTCTACTTCTGCCATTGCCTATAGACAGAAAGATCTATGCAGGCAGGACCTAAGTCTGCCCAGTGCAAGGCTGTGTCCCTAGCACGGTGTTGCTCATTGTAAATACTATTCATTTATTTCTGGAATGAATAAAATGAGTGGGAGCTCTAAGTGGCATGAAGCAAGGACATCCAAGTGATAAAGCCACAAACACTAACAAAGTCCGTGCCATCTCTTGGAATAAATAACAAAATCAATGGCAAGGAGGGCTCAAGATATTGACAGAATGAAGGAATTTAAACTGCTGGAGTAAAGGCTCAGAAAAGTGCAGATACAAGCCAAAATCCCTGTGAAAAGGCCAGGTGACTCCAGGTACGGTTCTGCTAAATACAGATTATATTACTTTCTCTTTAATCTACAAGAAAGTCAAACCATTGTCTAAGTAATTCTGGCCAATCCAGGGGATGGCCTCATCCCCTAGAGAATGTAGCCCCTGTTACAACTCCAACAGAAGATGATCTATTCATTTAAATTACAGAGAAAAATGATAAAGAGACATTATATATATATATCACACTAAAATATATAACACAAACACTTTGGGTATTTCATTTTATCCTAACGAACAAAGTTTTTATTCTTAGTTACTCTTTAAAAGGATCATTATTATTTTTTGTGAAAATACTTTTTACCTGTGATGAACATTTAAATCAGTAGACCTTAGAAGTAAAACTGATTACCCTCTATAACGTGGGTGGGTCTCATGCAATCAGCTGAAGACCTGATGTATTTTTAAGAGGAATTTTGCCTGTAGACGGGAACACAGATTGAGCTCAAGTTTCCAGGCTTTAGACTCAAGATAGCACCATCAACTTAGCTAGAGTAAGTTAGCTAAAATTAATTAGTAACAGGCCAGAGTTACTGTGTGTGTGTGTGTGTGTGTGTGTGTGTGTGTGTGTGTGTCTGTGTGTGTTTGACAGAGAGAGAGATACTATGGGCGCTCTTTCTCTAGAGAACCCTAACTAATATACTCCCCAAAATCATTACTGGTTTTAAGCAAACATATACAGGTATGTGTGTCTGTGTATCACATTATAAAACCATTTTGCAACTTGGTTATTTTTTGGGCTTCTTTGAGCTCTGAACTCTATCACCTTCTCTCACCTCTTCATAACAGGATTCTCCCCTGGAGAATGTAGCCCGTCACAACCCAGTTCACACTCTTACAGCATACAGAAAAATATCCATAAAGTTGACAGTATTAGCTGAAGATCTAAGAGTATTTGCTATAGAATAAGACCTGACTTGTATATTGAAGAGCCTGGAGATCTCTAAGGCCCAGTGTCCCCTTCTGTGAAATAAGAGGTAATACTCACACCTCATGGGGCTGTTGTAATACATTTTCACTAAGCGCTTGCTTTGGAAAAGTAAAAATGAATGAAATCGCTCTCATTTTTCTATTACAATATATCCTTATTATTTTCTTTATGACCAGAAGGGATGTGTAAAGTAAGGTTCAAATAAACCATTTCCACAGGCCAGCCACCATCCCAGTGAATCATGCCACAGGGTATGGTGAAGAAACCAGTGTGTGGCCTTCATTGGAAGAATATTTTTAGAAGAACCAAGCTCTGAAGAAAGTAAGTACTGTGTATCTTTGCAGGCAAGGTGGCACTTAAATAAACATTCTGAAACATTTCCTTTATACAGTATCATTAATCACTGAGTATACTAATCCTTAATTATTTCCTGTTTTCATTTTCCCTGTAACATGGAATTATCTTCAACTACTTTACAGCAGGAATCCCAAGATTTAGAGAAGAAGATCTCGGGTGCCAGGATGTTTTTAAAAGTCTCTGTGTGTAACTTGTTTATTCTATTATACATCTATTTATTAGCTGATTTTCAGGATTTCTGGTTCAGTGATGCATCTGATTAATCAGATAAGTATTAAATGTTTGCACTTTTCCCTTGATAGGGAAGAGTCCAGGCTCTTGGTTGCAGTAGTAAGTTGAGTTTTTCAGGGATTTATTATGCTTGATCCATGGGTTATTTCTCACAGGACAGCATAAGTTTGTGCACAAATGAAGTAAGCTGAGTTTGGCTATAGCTTGCCCAGAAACTTTCGCCATGTACTCAGGAAGGAAGGCAGTGAGCTCTAGCTCTTATTTAATAGTTATGTGACCTGATTGAAGTCAGTTACCCCCTCACTGAGCCTTAACATCTCCAGGAGTATACTGAATAAAAAATATGTCACTGGGTTACACAGAAGATTAAATAAAATAACTCAAGTAAAGCACCTTCCACCGTGTCTGGCACACTTAGAACCACTGAGTTACTTACATGTCTAAAGATTCGTTAAAGAGGGCAAATAAGAAAAAAAAAAAAACAACACATAAATTACTGAAAGGGGTATTTGCAATATCCCCGAATTGGAACCTATCTAAATAACAATCAATAATAGGATGGATAGACAAATTGTGACACAGTCATACAATGAAATACCTAGAGGAATGTACTACAACCACAGGTAACAATATAGAGAAATCTCACAAACAAAGCTGAACCAGGTAAACCAGATTTAACACACACACACACACACACACACACACACACACACACCCCTGTGCGATTCCACTGGAATGAAGTAAGAAAACAGGAACAACTAAAGCAGTTAGAAGCCAGCACAGTGGCTACCCCAAGCAGCAGGACGTGGACAAGGACATCAGCAGGTACGCATACGTTACCTTGTAGATGTGGGCACTGGTTACAAGGGTATGAAAATTCATCAGCTGTACACTTCTTATTTGTGATTTTTCTCCTTTACATATAGTACTTCAACAATGAATAAATAGAAATAGTAAAATACCTGTGTTTTTGAAACCAAGGGGAACACAAGTATAATGTCACATAGTTAACCAGGCTGGGGCAGGAGGATTGCTGGAGCCAAGGGATTTGAGACCCGCCTGGGAAACACAGCGAGACCCCATCTCAGAAATAAACATTAGCTGGACATGATGGCAAACACCAGCAGTTCCAGCTACTCGGGAGGCTGACGCAGGAGGATCGCTCGAGCTCAGGAGTTCACGGCTGCAGTGAGCTGTGACTGCATCACTGCACTCCCACCTGGGTGACCCGTGACTGCACCACTGCACTCCCACCTGGGTGACCCAGTGAGCCTCTGCTAAGATTAAAAACAAACAAACCAACCAAAACAGAGCAGGGCCGGGTTCACTGCACTGCTCTGCACCCATTCCACTTGATATGAGCTACTTTAAATCTGACAGTAGGATCAGACTGAACTTATCTACTTGACAGAGAAGTTTCAATGAGTGGCCTTGAATATACAGAACCCCTCTAGCCGAGGACCCAATAACTATTACAAGAGCCAAGCACGGCCTCTGCCCACCCTTTCCCCCGAGGCAGCTGCTGCCAATGAAGCCAACAGGCAACCTCAAGCACAAAGCTCTTGGGAGCGGTGCTTAAATGTACCCGATTCTGAACATTTTACATCAATTAATTCCTTAAATCCTTACTACTACTTTCTAGGGGCGACACTCTTATTTTTCCTATTTTACACAAAAGGAAATTAAGGCTGAGATAGCAGGTCTTGTCTAAGACGTAGTAACACTTGGACTCATATCTGGGCATTTACTTGTAGAGCCCACGTAATTAAAACTGTTCTATCATACAACATCCTGATCAGAATTCCCATTAGCAATGAGCACTACCTGTTAGTTCTCTCTAGGGTCCTAGTACAAAGCTTCCAGAGCAGTGTTTTAACCTGCGGCGATTTTGTACCCCAATGGAAATGTGGCCATTTCTAGAGACATTTTTGGTTGTTACTCCTTGAGGAGGTGATAGACATCTAGCGCAGAAGTCCCACTCCCTCGTCTGTATTTACAGCTGCTCCCACAGCCAACATTACTGCCTGAGCTCCGCCTTCTGTCAGATCAGTGGCGCCACTGGTCGATTCTCATAGGACCGTGAACCCTATTATAAACTGGGCATGCAAGGAATCTAAGGGCGCTCCCTATGAGAACCTAATGCCTGATGATCTGTCACTGTCTCCCATCACCCCCAGATGGGACCATCTAGCTGCAGGAAAACAAACTCAGGACTCCCACTGATTCTATGTTAGCTGCAGGAAAACAAACTCAGGACTCCTACTGATTCTATGTCATGGTGAGTAGTATAATTATTTTATTATATATTACAATGTAATAATAATAGAAATAAAGTGCACAATAAATATAATGCAACTGAATCATCCTGAAATCATCACCACCCCCGGCGTGGTCTGTGGAAAAACTGCTCTCAGTGCCGAAAAGGTTGGGGACCACCTACCTAGCAGGTAGAGGACAGGGGTGCTCCTAAACACCCCAAAATGACAGAAGAGTGCCCCACATCATGGGAGTTTCTCTGCGCCAACTCGGGCTCTGGAGGTTGACAGAAGAAAAAAGAAAAGAATTATCCGCCCAAAATGTCCATGGTGCTGAGATGCAGAAACCTTGCCCTACACCCACTGACAACATGAAACCTGATCAGTGGGTATGGTAAAGCATTTTGTTTATCTTTCCCTTTCCCACTACTACTGAACTTTGAGGGGCACGATCAAGTCTGCTTTGAGGGGGCTTGAAACTGGGAGAGCACTTTTATTTACATATTTTTTGAGACGGAGTCTCACTCTGTTGTCAGGGTGGAGTATAGTGGCACGATCTTGGCTCACTGCAGTCTCCACCTCCCGGGTTCAAGCGATTCTTCTGCCTCAGCCTCCTGAGTAGGTGGGACTACAGGCATGTGCCACTATGCCCAGCTAATTTTTTTTATTTTTAGTAGAGATAGGGTTTCACCATGTTGGCCAGGATGGTCTCGATCTCCTAACCTCGTGATCTGCCCGCCTCGGCCTCCCACAGTGCTGGGATTACAGGTGTGAGCCACTGCACCCAGCCTGGAGACCATTTTTGTCCCTATACATAAACCAGTCACTTCAGCTACTCTTGAGGTGACTGTAATGGCTTTCTTTTCTAATGAAACAGCGTTTCCTTGCTTGCATGGCTACTTTATACACAAAGCTGGTTCTGAAATGCAGTGGAGCTTACTGCCTTGGACACAGTGGAGAGGGAGGGGTCGCTAGGTGCATCTGCAACTCATTTGTATTTCAAAAACAGGAAAATCACTACCACAGTGTTTGTGCTCTTTGTAATATGAAACTTTTTAGAAATTGCTTTGTACTTGGGAGTAACAGCCACATGATTCACCATGAAATGAAGTCTGGAAAATCATTTTGGATAAATGGACCTATAAATTCAATAGAATTTCCATGACAACATAGACTGCAACACTCAGCCACAAATAAAAGGTTATAAATCATTCAAAACCAACTAGGAATCAGCAACATGTCTCCCATTTTGAAATACAAGAAACCCGAAATATAGTTTATTTGTTACTTACTCAACCAAAGTTCCCATTAGAGTTCTTTCCTCACTTCTGATATTATTGTATTCTCTACCTCATCATAGGTTTTGGGCAAAATGATGATGTCATGAATTTGCAATTAAGCTAAACAAAATTAACACAGGTATAGAGTTGGTTGTATTTCCTCCCCTTCTCCCAGCCAGAGACCTCCAAGAAAGCTTGTCTCAAAGACAAGTTATACTCTTTTATCTGGCAAACTGCATTTTGCACTATACAACTGAATATTGCCACATCATGGTTCTCCAAGAGAAAAAGGCTGATGCCAAACATTTCTGAGAAGACACATGCAAGGCAACTGGAGGCTTCCAAAGGTTTCTGAGTTCTATAAATCCAAACCACACCGTTTCGTGTCCTTGGGAGAACCTCCAGTGAAGTATTTTTGAGGTTAGCTGGGTCCATTGGTCTAGAACATCTGTTCTTTAAAACAGCTCTCTGTTCCTGAGGTCACCTTATCATTTCTGGTGGAGATCCCCTTACAAGAGGCTCTTCTGGATATTGTATCATGGACCTCTCCCACTGGGAGGGTCCTTAAAGAGCTAAGCACATAGTAGGCACTCATTAAATGACTGTGGAAAGAATGAATGAGATATTCCTCACACAGGAGAAAATGTGTTGCATTGCTCCACTGGGAATTTTTTTCTTATTATTCAGTCTCCCTTGAAATAGCCAACAGCTTTGGGCAGAGGACTGGTCAAGGGGGAAAAACAAATTTATGGAGTTATGAATCTGGCTTCCAGCAGGACTGCAAGCCCCCATGAAAGACTGCCGAAGGTGGTACATGTTTGCACTGAACAGTGTCCATTTCTTTTGAACGGTTCATTGATCAGACAGACTTTTATTATGGTTCCATCTACAACCATGTGCTCAAAGACCCATTTTCAGCCCTGGTCTCATGAGGTACACAACCATGGTCTTCACTGGAATCTTCGAGGGCTCCACAAGCCAGAAAGGTTAAAAATCACTACCTCTAAAAAATATGTAAACATGCCTCAATGAGCAAAAAATCCCTTCTCTAAGATATCTAGAAGCAGATCAAACCAAACCATCCCTGAAAAGACTATACACATTTTTTTATTCTAATCAACAACACAGGAGAACACCAATTTTCCTATACCACTACTAACTGGATTCATGGATTCTTCTTATTTTTTACCAATGGATGTATACTTCTGTTCTCATTTAAAAATTTCCAAACAAATACAAAAATTAGCTGGGTGTGGCGGCGAGCACCTGTAGTCCCAGCTACTCAGAAGGCTGAGGCAAGAGAACTGCTTGAACCCAGGAGGCAGAGGGTGCAGCGAGCCGAGATTGCAACACTGCACTCCAGCCTGGTGACAGAGTGAGACTTCGTCTCAAAAAAAAAATAAAATCCAAACAACCAATAAGAACCTTTACTTACTTTTTTCTAATGATTTTCTGTTTTATTATTTAAGGGGCTCTTTAATCAGATTATTAATACTTTGTCACAAGTGCTGCAGATACAAAGACAGATATATAAGTATCTTTGCCCCACCATTGATGGTATCAGGGGAAGAAAAATCTTGATATGCATAATACATAGGAGAATGGTAAAAGAACCTATGGAGGGGGAAGGAAGACACTAGGCGCTAATTTGGGAGACTGAGGCAGGAAGACTGCTTGGGGCCAGGGGTTCAAGACTAGCCTTGGAAGTTCTCAGATATACTGTCAGAGAAGAAAATCAAGTTGCAAAATAAAAACACGGTGATCACATTTGACTTTTAAAAACGTCATACAACTCAGTACCCTATGTGTCCTGTGTGTATATGCACAAATATATAGAACTAAGGCAACGGAAGGCTCACCTCTGGAAAAATAACACAAACTAATAGTGGTTTTCTCTGGGGACAAGACTTGTATTGATTTGGGGTCAAGAAACGTGGTTTATCATAACTGTTTAAAACACTTGCTGGGTCTAAAAATATGGCTCATTTGGAAAAAAATCTCCCTTGAAATGGTCAGAAAAAGAAAAATCAAAAAAGAAAATAACAAAACCAAACCTTACCACTGCTCTAAGAAGAAGAGGGTAAACCTAATAAATCCATTTAGGGACCCAACTCAGAAAAACATCCTCATAAGCAAAGTATTCTAAAGGAATGCATCCATCAGCCCCTAGCAACAGACAGCTCCACATCAGGCAGGGTCTAATCGTCCTTTATTCCTGATCTCACTGTCACACAATTCACTCTTCATGTATTTTTGACTACAGGGAAATGCACAACTAAGCAAGTTTACTGACACTCCAAAGGAAACAAAGAAATAAAAGGTTGAGGCTGGGTGTGGTGGCTCTCACCCAGAATCCCAGCATTTTGGGAGGATGAGGCAAGAGGATTGCTCGAGGCCTGCAGTTCAAGACCAGCCTGGGCAACACAGCGATACTTTTTATCGTTCTCTAGAAAAAATATAAATAAATAAATAAATAGAGGTACCATTTCAGATTTATGCAGAATTTAATTTACTTAACACAGCTGCTCTACTACTAATAATAAGTGTATTTATTTTGTCTAATAATTTCCCACCTACCTAGCCACAAAATTAGAGTGCGCATTGTAATTTTACTTTACTTTATATAAACACAAAGTAATAATATTAATTCTCCCAGACCAGACCTTTGGTCAGAAGAACATGAGAGAATCAGAGAGCAAAATAAGGCTGCCCAAAACTTGGCAAAACACCAATCTTCCTGATATATTGGTTAAAACCTGACAGAGATGATTTAGAGAGAGGCATTTTAGGAATCGGTTAAAGGCTTTAGTGGTAAAAAGAACGGAGGGCTACCACCATTGTAGCTGTGATCATAATTCAAAATCTTTGGGTTAATGATCTTTCTCTCCATCAATCTCTGGAAAAGGTGGGTTTCAAAACCTCATCATCAGAGAAAACATATGATGGAATAGGCAAGATAATAATTAGAAGATAGAAGTTCAAGTTCAAGCTCTGTCTTGTCTGCTGCTAAGTTTAGGGGTATATCATTTAATTATTCTGGGTCCCCATTTCCAAATATGCAAAATTGAGATGACGCTTTTAAATATATTTGAATGATGATGACTTAAAGTTTGATGATTGAATATAACCTTACATAAGTTTGGGGTTAGTATTTAACACCACAAGTCAAATAAGAATGTCATAAAACCGCTGGGTGTGGTGGCTCATGCCTGTAATCCTAGCACTTTGGATGGCTGAGGCAGGTGAATGGCTTGAGTTTAGGAGTTCAAGACCAGCCTGAGCAACATGGTGAAACCTTATCTCTACAAAAATTGACTAGGCATGGGGGCATATGCCTGTGGTCCGTGCTACTTGGCAGGCTGAAGTAGAGGGAACGCTTGAGCCCAGTAGGAGGTCAGGCTGCAGTGACCCATGATACTACACCAGCCTGGGTAACACAGTGAAATCCTGCCTTTAAAAAAAATAGAATGCCATCAAATCTATGAGATGAGATCAACATTGTCGTCTTCTTCGTTATTAGTATAGTTACAATTTCTATAAAACTTATTTTCAAAAAATACATGTCTCTGTTGAATTGGTTACTTGATACTGAATTCATCTACCTATGACTCAGATCAAGTCCCTCGCTAATTACATTTTCTCATTTTCTTACACCGTTTCACATGCTTCCCCAACATTTATTATGAAAAATTATTAAACATAAGAGCAAAGTTGAAAGAATTTTGCTGTGAATACCTGTATACAACTCACCTAGATATCTCCCTTAACATTTAAATGTACTTGCTTTATCAAACAACAGTTCATCCCACTATCCATTCATTTAATCTCATGCTAAATTTTAAGGGAAAAGGCTATCAGCACTCTCCAATAGCCAGCCACTGTAGAAGCAGTAACCTTGGCATCAAGAAAAAGCCAGGCGGTGGGGTGCAGTGGCTCATGCCTATAATCCTAACACTTTGGGAGGCAGAGGTGGGCAGATCACCTGAGGTCATGAGTTCCAGACCAGCTTTGCTAAAAGGGTGAAACCTGGTCTCTATTAAAAATACAAAAATTAACTGGGCGTGGTAGCATGTGCCTGTAATCCCAGCTATCCAGGAGGTTGAGGCAGGAGAATTGCTGCAACATGGGAGACAGAGGTTGCAGTGAGCTGAGATGGTGCCACTACACTCCGGCCTGGGTGACAGAGTGAGACTCCATCTCAAAAAAAAAGAAGAAAGAAAGAGAGAAAGAAAGGAAGGAAGGGAGAGAGGGAGGGAGGGAGGGAGGGGAAAGAAAGAAAAAAGAAAGAAAGAAAGAGAAAGAAAAGGAAGGAAGGAAAGAAAGAATGAAAGAAGGGAGGGAGGGGAGAGGAAAGGAAGGAAGGACGGAGGGAGGGAGAGAGGGAAGGAAGGAAGCAAGCAAGCAAGCAAGCCAAGCAATGTTTTTTAGGCTTTGAGTCCAAGCCAGGAGATGGCCTGCTGGTTTGCAAAGGGGTTAATAACTCTATTAATGACAGCATCTTGAGACTCTGATAGATAAATCTCAGCAGGCAACTGTTAGTAATTTGGAATAAAAATAGAGTTTAAAGGAGGGGATAAAAATATCAAAACCATGACTTTATGAAGCCAGAAGTCTACAGGAGATGGTGTCACCCTATAATCATGTTACAGAGTGGCTCCATTCATGACCTATCTTGTTAGTGGATATAGAAAACATCCAGAGAGACTATACATTAAATACAATCGTGCTCAAACACTAGTTTCTCTTATTTGTCTTGATTTTATAATAGGTAACAGTGAACACACTCAGAAGTCTGCCCAGGAAGTCTGGTTTGTAATTCCCAAATTTGAGATTTCAGCCACCAGAGAAAGTTATGCCCATTAAAATCTCCAGGAAACAAGCTTAATAATTTCAAAGAAGGTATTTTTAAATCAAAGGATGCTAAAACTAGCTTCCTTAGTTGGGTTTTGAGCAATGTCACAAATGTTAGTTACACAAAAGATTCAAGTTCAGGAAGCATTATTTATAAGAGCAGAAGGATACAGACATGTTCATTGACAATTTAGGAGAATAACAAGATAAATTAGGGAACATCCATACTCTGAAATATTATGCAGGTACTAAAAAGAACTATGTTGATTCTGTATCTGATATGCAAGGAAGCCAATGATAGGACAGAACTCTGTGTACATGATCATCCCATATTTCAGATAAAGGAGAAAGTAGAGAAACACATACAAAGAGGGAAAAACATAAACAATCTAAAAGATATTTAACTTTGGTTACCTCTGATAACTGAAAATGCAGGCAAGAATAGAGATAAAACAATGACTTCAATTTCTACTCCATATCTACAGTACTGTTTAAACATTTATCAAGAAGAAGAATTTCTTTTGTAAATATTTGAAACAACAGGTACAAGACAACAACAACAAAGAAAGGCTAAAACAAGAACGAAACAGCACAGGATGACAAGATTTCTTTTCAAACTTTACTAAATACTGACACACAGACAAAACAGTGCATACCTGGAAGTACAGTTCTGAGTGATCTCAATGATGTCTCAGAGTAAGCACACCCACGTAACTGGCATCCCAGTGAGGAAACAGAATGCTTCTTGCTCCTCCAGAAACCCTGTGTAACTTCATCTGGTCACCACCAACCAACCAAGAGTAACCATCTACTGACTTTCTAGGTACCTATTATTGCTTGCAAGAAGTTTAACAGTAGCCATCAAATTATGGTCCCTGATCTGCAGTTTCCTGCTTAGGCTACAGCCACTGAGGGTGCAACTCATTCTCATCAGCAGCAAGGTTTTGTTGTTGTTGAGGCAGGGTCTCACTCTGTCACCCAGGCTGGAGTGTGGTGGTGTGACCATGGCTCACTGCAACCTCAGCCTCCTGGGCTCAAATGATCCTCCTGCCTGGGGAGTAGCTGGGGCTATAGGCTGGTGTCATCATGCCCAGCTTGTATTTCTTACAGAGATGGTATGTATTAATCCATTCTCATGCTGCTAATAAAGATATATCCAAGACTGGTAATTTATAAAGGAAAGAGGTTTAATGGATTCACAGTTCAGCATGGCTGGGGAGGCCTCAGGAAACTTACAATCATGGTGGAAGGGGAAGCAAACATGTCCTTCTTCACATGGCAGCAGGAAGGACAAGTACCAAGCAAAAGTACAAAAAAGCCCCTTATAAAACCAGCAGACACACGTGAGAACTCACTCACTATCATGAGAACAGCCGCAGGGGGGTAACTGCCCCCATAATTCAACTACCTCCTACCAGGTCCCTCCTACCACATGCGGGGATTCTGACAACTACAATTCAAGATGAGATTGGAGTGGGGATATAGCGAAATCATTATTATGGGGTTTCACCATGTTGCCCAGGCTGGTCTTGAACTCCTGGGCTCCTGCAATCTGCCCACCTCAGCCTCCCAAAGTGCTGGGATTACAGGCATGAGCCACTGCACCCAGCCAACTCCTGACTTTCAACAGCAGAGATCTGTTCTCTTGACCAGATGGTTTTTAAGCTCATTCTAAACATGAGATTCTATAATGCCTTAAAACAATTCTCTTTTATATTAGGCCTCAGTCCACATTTCTTACAAGGTAAGATAAAAACCTGAGTTCTCATTCCTGACCTGTTTTATGGACAATGGGGGTTTGGGATAATGAGATCAGAGTCTTCAGAAGGCCAGCTTTAGAGCTGTTTTCAAGTTGACTGCTAGTAGGGGAATGGAATGGGGTTCCAAGGAACCAGAGTTTGAGAAACTCCAAGTCTAAGAATCATCTATCATTTTGTGAGTTCCACTTATGAAGGAGTCCCCAGGGACATGGGCTTTATAAAGATTAGGAAATTTTATCTTCATGACAATTCTGCATAGCGGGTATGACTGTCATCACCATTTTAAAGACTGGGAAAGGGAATTTTAGAAAGGTTAAGAAATTGCTTCCAGAACAGCTGGTGAGCAGTTAGGGATGCAGTGACTCTGCAATCTGTGCCCCTTCACAGCAGACCGGACACCTGGGACTGGGGCTCCACCAGACCAGACACTGGAAGATCATTCACTTCTGCCCACCAAGAGCAGAGTTCAGTGGTGGAGTCCCTGTCTCCATACGGTGTGACAATCGTTTATAAGCAAAGGACAGAACACAGCAGATATTGTAATGTAGTTTAGGGAAGACAAGAGCCCTTCCCTTGGGATTAGAGCTAAACTTCAGTGGGTTCAGATTACTGGGGCTCTGTTTTCTTTCTTGCTGGACCTAGTCTGACTCAACAACTGCCTTGGTCAGAATTTAAGCCTAGTCCTATCTGCCAGATGCTGATGTCAACACTGAATTCAACCTTGTCCCTACTGCCTACTTGGGTCATGCTAATAACAGCACCTACACACAGACTGCTTCCCGGGACAGACCCATGGCTGACATACTCAGGACATAAACTTCCCAGATCCATAAATGCAGAGCAAGAATGAAGGCTGGCAGAATCCACTGGCAACATGATGTAGACACCAACAAAAAGGTCTGTAAGGCGTGTGAGGAGGATGATAACCTTCAGCAAAAAGACCTGATATACTTAAAAAGAACATCCAGCTGGGCCCAGTGGCTCACGCCTGCAATCCCAACACTTTCAGAGGCTGAAGTGGGAAGATCACTTGAGGTTAGGAGTTCCAGACAAGCCTGGTCAACATAGCAAGACCCAGTCTCTTTAAAAAAAAAAAAAAAAATTTGGCCGGGCACGGTGGCCCACACCTGGAATCCCAGGACTTTGGGAGGTCGAGGCAGGTGGATCACAAGGTCAGGAGTTCGAGACCAGCCTGACCAATATGGTGAAACCCTGTCTCTACTAAAAATACAAAAATTAGCTGGGCATGGTGGCTCATGCCTGTAATCCCAGCTACTTGAGGGGCTGAGGCAGGAGAATCACTTGAACCCAGGAGGCAGAGGTTGCAGTGAGCCGAGATTGTGCCATTGCACTCCAACCTGGGCAACAAGAGCAAAAAAACTCTGTCTCAAAAAAATAAAAAGTGTAATAAAAAATAAATAAACGAACATTCAATTGTCATCACATTGCCAACTTTCCTTCCCACCGTAGGGCAACTTATGCTCCCTTACAAGATTATTAAAGCAAGTTTAGGAATGAGATTGTATTAGATACCACACAATCAAGATAGAGAGCTTATGAGAAGAACTTGGGCTAGGTATACACAATTTTCTATCCGGCTTTCTGAATTGTACAGAGAAACACAATAAGGCTGGATCCATGGGGAATTGCATGCCACGGGAAACACATCCATATATGCATTGCTGTGTTTTCAAAGAGGTCTCTGGTAGGGGTTATGGTTTTATTCAAAGCATTGTATTCCATCTGTAGCCCCAAGTCCTGGTCTAAGGGTTGGAGTGCTGAGCTTTATTATTTCTTGAAATGCCTACACCTCAAGTATTTTTAACATGCTAACTCAATAATTCTACCTACCAATTCCTCCATATGATCATCTATTTGCACTTCACGGAAATACTCTGTTTTTCTTCCCAGTCTAGGGGCACAGAGTGGTGTAGAACTTAAAGCTCTGAGTTTTCTGAGTCTTAAACAGCACATTAGGACCCATTTGGAGTTCTTGGGCATTACCTTTCTGGAATGTTAACAGCACAGCAGGTGGATTTTTTTTCTATTTTTTCTTTCTTTTTAAGCATTCTACTGGACTCCCAGACACCAGTGCTGTAGCTCTCAGAGCTGCAAACCTGTCCAGGGCACTGCTTTGGCAGAGTTATTTTTGTTAGCTGGCATTCTTTGCAGTAAAGCTCAGAGTTCATTTTTCAGTTTTTTGAGCTGTGACCAGTGTACACAACCACATTACTGGCCTGGGGCCAAGAGAAAATGCATCGACTGATGTGTGGATATGATAACACCACTGTCTAACATGCAGATACCTTGACGTGTCTCAGGAAACGGCATCCCTTGGGAGTCCGACCAGGTAGCCTACAGAAAAGCACTTCTTTTGAAAAAAATAAAATAAAATAAAGAGATACTTCTCCATCTTCATGGACAGCAGAAAACAGTGTAAACTGGAGGATGAAAGATGGATGTGGGTAAGCCTTAAGTCAGAATTTCCAGACAATGTTTCAATGGTTGGCTGAGATCAGCTGTGGTTTCTCACCATAGACACCAGGGTTAAAAACTCACAGGTGTAGCGAGGGTTAACGACAGCTGCCTTTCCTTCTCAGGTGAGCCCCATTAAAACTCTTGCTCTCAATTGCAAATATCTCCCAAAATAGTAAGTCAAAACGTTGACTTTCAGTCTGCCATCAGAGTCATTTGCCTTTCTCTGGAAACACGGATAATCCTTGTTGTTTAGATGAAAGATCTTTACTTTTATCTCATGTCTATTCCAAAGCCACTATCTTACTTTGTAAAAGTCAAGTTATGCAGACAGCCTGCATAATGCGCTTTCAGTCTTCAACTCTCCACTCCATCTGTGGACGCCTTCTCATGTCCATGAATGACATAGTGCCTCAAGGGAAGTTCAACAGGAATGGTTTGTTTTCTTCACATTTTGCCAGCAACCACCTTAAATAGACACAAAGTCTAGGCAAAGCACAGCAAGTGCCAGGCTGGCACAGTTTAGCCACATGCCATTCTTCTCTTTCTAAACCAGTGGTTCTCAAACGGCAGTGATCTTATCCCAGGGGACATTTGGTAATGTCTGAGAATATTTTTGGTTGTCACAACTGTGTCAGGGGTGTGACTGGCATCTATTACATCTTAGATATTTTAGGCTAAGTATACTATTTTACATCCTACAATACACATAACATAACAAAGGCTTATTAAGCCCAAAATGCTGAGGTTGAGATACATTGTTTTGTATTTAGACCAGAGGTGTCCAATCTTGTGGCTTCCCTAGGCCACAATGGAAGAACTGTCTTAGGGCACCATAAAATACACTAACACTAATGATGTGCTAAAAAAAAAAAATCTCATAAGGTATTAAGAAAGTTTACGAATTTGTGTTGGGCCACATTCAAAGCCATCATGGGCTGCATGTGGTCTGTGGGCCGCAGGTTGGACAGGCTTGATTTAGACTAAATAGAAGACCACTCTTACACCCTTTGTACACAGAACGAGGCACATAACACATATCCCAGTGGATAGCAAACACCTACAATTCCATGACAACTGGACTAACACTTCCTACCAGGGCATATTCGAAGTCAATCCTGTCTGGATGAGATGTTTGTATCCTGATTATTTGCCCACTCACTGCTGCTGAATTTTAAAATGTACAACATTCTTGGATATGAATGCATTTCCCTAATGCACAGTTGTTAGAGCCTTGGGCTATAGAGTCATACGTACTTGGATTTGAATTCTCTCTACTGCTTACTAGCGGAGTGAGCTTGGGCAATGTTATGGTTTGAATTGCATCTTCCCAAAAGATTTTGAAGTCCTTATCCTCTGTATACCTATGACGGTCACCTTATTTGGAAAATTTAGAAATAGGGTCTTTGCAGGTGATCAAACTGAGATGAGGTCATTAGAATGATACCCAATCCAATATGACTATGTTCTTTAAACATGAGGAAATGTGGATGCAGAGACAGACAAGGAGATTGCTACAGGAAGATGAAGGCAAGTGAGGCACCTACAAGCCGAGGAACGCCAAAGACTGCCTGCAAACCACAGAAGCTACGAGCAAAAGCACAAAAGAGATCCTTTCCCACAGACCTCAGAAGCAGCCAACCCTCCTGACACCTCGATCGCAGACTGGTAGCCTCCAGCACTGTAAGACAACAAACACCTGCTGTTCTAAGCCACCCAGCTTCTGATAATTTGTCAAGGCAGCCTTAAGAAATGACTATAGGGAACTTCATCTATGTCTAGGTTTTCTATATCTGAAAAACAGAATTAGATGTAACAAGCACCTAGTTATTGAGGTTGCTATGGAAAGAAATTGTGATAAAATGAAGTCGAGTGACTAGTACCTGTCAGAAGCTCAACAAACAGTAGCTGTTCTCTCATTAGGATGCCCAGCCTCAATGATTTAAGCCTTATTAGCTATATTTCCGTGACGCTTTTACCTTTTTTTCTGACACATTTTGCAATTTTAATCCAAAATGTAGAAAACTAAGTATGGTATCATCTTTAAAATGAGTATAATGGTATAATAATACTCCTATATTAATTACTGCTTTAAATTTTGCAATGCAGTGAAAGCATGGACTCAATTCCACTGATACTTGAAACATAATTGGGCCTTAATTACAATATTAACCACAACAGCAATTTATGATGTGAGTGTATCAATTCAGAACAACCAAAAGCAGAAAAGTTTGAGATATAATTCTACCTGAAAAACTCCTACTCATCATCTTTCAAGATCCAAATGAAGTGCTACCTGCTACATGAATTATTTCCTGATTCCAATGTATGGGGAAACCATGGAACCCCGAAAGCAGTGTCTACTTTTTGCTCCCACCAAACCTATGATTCCATCTTTATTCCTCATCCATAAACTTATTCAGCAAAATACATGCCTCTCATGTAAGCACCGTATAGTGTGAAACTACATCTTTGCACTGTTACATACTACCACATGCTTGACAAATGAAGGAACAATGCAGTTCTTTTAAGACTGCAAAATGTAGCTCAAAAAAGGTACAAAAAACAAAGATTTCCATTTCTGCTTCCATTTCCGAACACCTGGAAGAATTCAAATGTCCCAAAGAGACACATGATTAGGCAGCTGCCGCGACTTCTATTGCTAACTTGCCTCTTGTTCCTTACAGTCTGCTGTGGCAACCAGGTGAAGTCAGGTGACACCCAGAAGAACCACTGAATTTCCTATTTCCCTCTCTATCAAATTACCTGGCCCACATTTCCATCCCGGGAGGCTCCATCCACTGTTAGAAAACAGCAAGCTACTCAGATCAACTGATCCTTCCAAATGGATTTACAGATACTAAAACAACCAGTTATTCCAAACAGGGGGCATACACATTAAAGACCAACTGGAGAGCTGACCAAATAGAAGGATAAAACCATTATTCAAAATAGTAGCTAACAAATAATGAACACCTTGTATATTACTCAAGGCCTACCAGGAGATTCTGAAGGCAGACGGGCCTTTTCCTTCTATTGGAGCTACCAGAATTGTAGAATTGTCCTATAAGAGTCCCAAGAATAACTCTGAGTCTAACAATAAGGACTACAATAGCAGCACCAATCATTGTTGGTCACAAATAAACAAAAAGGGACAGAAGAAGCCTGAAGTCAGCACAGTCACAGATGTGCAGAGACTGGTTAAGACAGAAGATTCACTTGGGAGCCTTTCACAGTGATGGACATGTTCCATATCTTGAACCAGACAGTGGTTACAAGGGTGTATACACAGGTACAATCCATCATGCAGGACCCTTAATATTTGAACATTTCATTGTATATAGGCTATACCTCAATAGAAAGTTTAAAAAATTTAGCACTGTATGAACAGCTGGGCTTGGCAGAGCTAGCAAGTCAAATTATCCAACCACCAGTTTGAGCCTTGTAACTCTAAAAGCTCTCATGGAGAGGGAAAATCTATATTTTAGTTTACATTTAGATGAGAAAAAAATCCCAGAACAGAGGCCATTCCCTGAAGAACCTGCATAGGTCCCGCAATATAACTTACTGAATACTCTTTATCCTCAACACCAGAGGTGTGAAGCAGATGTCATGCTTCTCTTTCTTACAGCAAACAAATTCATGCCTTCAGAATATTAAGCACCAGCTAGAGAAGAAAGTTTCAAATATATTTAAAGCAAGGCTGGGCATGGTGGCTCAGGCCTGTAATCCCAGCACTTTGGTAGGCTGAGGCGGGTAGATTATCTGAGGTCAGGAGTTCAAGACCAGCCTGGCCAACATGATGAAACTCCGTCTCTACCAAAAATA
>PVKP010009511.1:0-68021 GCA_004027715.1 Plecturocebus donacophilus
AAAAAAAAAAAAAAAAAAAAAGAAAATGCTTCACAAATTTGCATGTCATCCTTGCACAGAGGCCATGCTAACCTCTGTATCTGTCCAATTTTAGTATATGTGCTGCCACATAATTGAGTGCACAGCCTCAATTTTTAATAGCCAGTTGGATCAGGATTGTGGGAGAAAATTCTAGGTTGGGCATAGAGATTTACAGACTAACAGTATGACCCGGGAGAGAGTATAGAATGAAAAGAGCAAGAGATCAAGCTTGAAAGCTTTGGTTATATTAAAATTTAAGATACTAACAGGGAAAAATGTGCTTATGAAGGATTCAGAAGGAGAGAGATCAGAGAATAAAGCGGACAACCAGGAGACACTTGTATTGGGGAAAGCTAAGAGATGAGAGTTTTAAGAAGGAATGTGTGTTTAGTGATAACGGAAGTCCAGAAAGGACAGACGAGTTAAGAATAGAAAAATTCTGTTGGGTTTGATAGGTAGAGGTCATTAGTGACTTTTGCAATGAGCAATTTCAGTAAGGTGATGTGAGCAGAAGCCAGATTGCAGTCATTTGAAGAGAGTGAGAAGTGAGGAGGGAGGTGTGAGAAAACTTAGCTGTAAAGAGAAGACAGGGTAGAATTGGAGCAGTGTGAGATTTTTCACTGCCTTTTAAAGATCAGAGAGACTTTGAACCTAGTTATGATGAAGCGAGTGAACCAATAGAGGTACAGAGTGAAGATAAGGAAGAGATCAGATAGTTGGGACAAAGTTCTGGGGAGGACATCATAAAATGGAGGGTGTGTATGTGTGTGAATGTGTGTTGGTGGGGCTTGGGAGGTTTTGACTTTCCACAACAGAAGAGATAGCTCTTCCAGTAGAACCACAGGGAAAGTAAGAAAGAAGGGTAAGACTGGGAAGTCTGTTAGTGGCTTTGGGGGTTGTGGAGGGAATGCCTTCTTCAGACCTTAAAATGCCTTGTCATGAAAACATTGGCACAGGAGTGGAAATACTAAAAGTATCAGAATTGGAATCATGAAAAAAGTGCTGAACTGGTAAGATCTTGCAGAGAAACTTTTTCCATTGGTAATTCAGATCATTTACATGATGTATCTTGGAAATACCTTCCTGTTTTTGTTGTTGTTTTTTAAATAGGCTACACATTTTTACTGTGACACAGTGTTGATTGGTACCCATTTTGTTTTTAAAAACCTTGTACGGTTCATTGTGCAGTAGTCTCTTCTTCATGTGGTTTCGCTTTCTGAGGTTTCAATTACCTACGTTCAACCGCAGTTTGAAAATATTAAATGGATTTTCAGAAATAAACAATTTGTTTTTGTTTAAATTGTGCGCCGTTCTGAGCATGATGAAATCTTGCATCGTCCTGCACATGAATCATCCCTTTGTCTAGTGTATCTACGCTGTACGTGCTACCTGCCAAGTAGTCTCACAGGAGCCGGCTGTTATCAGGTTGACAGTCATGGTATCATATTGTTTGTGTTTGAGCAATCTTTATTTTATTTAATAATGACCCCAAAGAGCAAGAGGATTCTGGCAATTTGGATATGCCAAAGAGAAGCCATAAAATTCTTCCTTTAAGTGAAAAGATGAAAGTTCTCAGTAAGGAAAAAAAGTTGTATCCTGAGGTTGCTAAGATCTGTGGCAAGAATGCATCTTCTATTCAAGTTGTGAAGAAAGAAAAAGAAATATGTACTAGTTTTCCTACTGCATCTCAGACTGCAAAAGTTATAGCCACTGTGTGTGATAAGTATAGTTATGATGGAAAAGACTAGATTTCTGAGTGGAAGACATGAACAGAAATGTTCTGATTTATGACAGTGGGATAGGGCTTGGTACCATCTGCAGTTTCAGGCATCTATAGGAGGGCTTGGAACTGATCACCTTTGGATAAGGAGGAACTACTGTATACTTAAGAGTACATACATCCTGAAGAAATACACTTATTTGTGGTTCATTACATACAGTACTTAAATACACATACGCTTCCCTTTTTCCAGATAGTAGTCTCAAGTGAAATTCAATTTATGGATTATATTTTAGGGAAACAGCACTGTCTAACCTGTTGAATAGGTTCCTTTTTACTTGTAGACCCATTGGATGTATGGAAAATTTAGAATACGATTGATTGGCGGTACGTGAGTCTCTAATTTGGAATGCCACCATGAGCCACAGCAAGTTTATTTTAGCCTGTTCCCCTCTGTTTATTTAACTGAAGCAGTAACAAAATCCAAATTTAAAATTCAGAAAGATTAAGAATGCTTTGAGTATTGGGCATCACAGAATATAGCTAATCACATTTTACTTCGAGACATTTTTACCTCACTTTTTCCTTGGTGTTTCAGGTAAATTAATTCAACAATGGAATAGTAAGGATGGGGGTAGCCTGGCGACAAAATAAAAAGATGTCTCTGCTTTCTAGTTCTTTGGTATGTATATACCCATAAATGGAATTATTGGTTCAAATGGTAATTCTTTGTTTTAGCCAAATTTATTTTGTATTGTTTGTTTTTTGAGACAGAGTTTCACTCTGTTGCCCAGGCTGGAGTGCAATGGTGCGATCTCAGCTCACTGTAACCTCCACCTCCCAGGTTCAAGTGATTCTTGTGCTTCAGCCTCCTGAGTAGCCGGGATTACAGGCGTGCACCACCATGTCCAGTGAATTTTTTCCATTTTTAGTAGAGGCAGGGTTTTGCCATGTTGACCTGGTTGGTATTGAACTCCTGGCCTCAAGTGATCCTCCCGCATTGGCCTCTCAAAGTGCTGGGATTACAGGTGTGAGCCACCACGCCCAGCCTTTACTTTGAATTTAGTTAAATCTTGGTTGTCCTTTATTGTTATATCCCATTTATTTTGTATGTTTGAGGTGTATATTAAAATTAATCTATAGCAGCTCTTTGATCTGATTGTATTCTGAGGTGAAAATGATAGTGTTAACTACCTCAAAGTATGTTTTATGTACCCATAATTGTCTATTCAAAAATAATTTTAAAATATATCGCAGTAAATTGTGGAGCATATATTTCATCTACTAGGTTGGAATCAGTGTTGGCTCCTTGCTACTCTTGCTTATCCATGTTGTTTCAAGCATCTGGTAACAATGTATAGAAAGAACCAGATAAAGTAGTTTTAAATCCTGTTTATTTCTTTTAAAGCATGTGGTTTTAGTGGCCTCTCTTTAACACAGTCTCCAAGGGAGGTAACATATAACTCGAGTTGGCTAAGTAACAGAGGGAAGGGTGTTTGGTCTCTGAAGCCCACTTCATTCTGTTCCCTTCCTTTTCATAGTTAAAAATGTCTTATTAAAGAATAGATTTTAATTATCTCTAAGTTAGGTTTTATGAAGGAAGTCTCATTTTAGTATAGATTGTACAGAATTGGCTACAGACAAACCTTAGAAGGATAAAAATCATTCCACTACCATATAGAAACCAGACAGAAGATTTCTAAGTTTCATGTGGTACATCAAGCTATTTCCTTATCTCATTTCCTTGATACTGTGACCTATGGCCTACAATTCATTTGTTGTTGGTGGTTTTTTTTTTTTTTTTTGAGACAGAGTTTCGCTCTTGTTGCCCAAGCTGGAATGCAGTGGCGTGATCTTGGCTCAGTGCAACCTCTGCCTCCCAGGTTCAAGTGATTCTCCTGCCTCAGCCTCCCTAGTAGCTGGGACAAAAGTCATGTGCCACCACGCCTGGCTAATTTTGTAATTTTAGTAGAGAAAGGGTTTCTCCATGTTGGTCAGGCTGGTCTCGAACTCCTGGCCTCAGATAATCCGCCTGCCTCAGCCTTTCAAAGTGCTGGGATTACGGGTGTGAGCCACTATGCCTGACCTTCATTTATTTTTTTAGTAGACATTGAGACACAAAAGTTATGGGGTGAGGAAAGCATGGAATTTTAATATAACATAATAAAGCCACAATAGAGCCGTGGATATAGAGCCTTACTTTATGAAAGAGGGAATGGGGGAAATCTTCATAGATGGTGATACTTTACTGGGTAAGAGAAGGGAGAACAGCTGCTGCCAAATAGTTTGTGAAGAGAACGCAATAGAGTCCAGGAGTGGAGAGAGATGGGATGCATCCAGTACATGTGAACCAAGTAGAGTAGTCCCTCTTATCCATGGAGATACATTCCAAGCCCTCCAGCAGCTGCCTAAAACTGTGGGTAGTACCAAACCTGATAGCCATCAATTGGAACACGATTCTGTTCATGTTTTCTGCCTACAAATGTAATGCCTTCTCCATGGTAGCATCATGCCCTGTGACTGTAGCTTTTGCAGTTTGAGGTGCAACTGCAAAACTAGCACAAATTTCTTTTTCTTTCTTCACAATTTCATGGATAGATTTGTTCTTACCATAGCTTTTAGCAACCTCAGTGTCTGATTCCTTTTTCTATTAAGTTGAAAACATTCACCTTTTCACTTAAAGGAAACACTTTATGGCTTCTCCTTGGCATACCTAATTGACAGAATCACTCTTGCTCTTCAGGGCCATTATTAATTAAGATGAGGATTACTTCAACACAATCACTGTGGTTTTATAACTGAGATAGTTATCAAACAGGCAGGTAGCATAGACAGCATAGATGTGCTGGACAAAGCGATGATTCATGTACTGAGAGATTTTATCATACTATTCAGAATGGTGTGCAATTAAAAACTTATGAATTGTTTATTTCTCAAATTTTTCACTTAATATTTTTTTACCTTAGTTAACCATGGGAAGCTGAAACCACAGATAAGCGGGGTACTACTGGACTAGGAAGTAAGATGGGGACCTGACTATGAGGAGTCCTATTTCTGTTTTGCCTCTTTTCTTTTTTCTGTTCTTCCCTTTGTTCTGTTCTGTGGAATTTTTGCTTTAACTATAAGTAATAAGGAGCTGGCAGAGGATTTTACACAGTGAGATGACATGATCAGAAATACGTTTTGAAAGGCTGATTTGTCTATCATATAACTATGTAGAAGATGAATTATAAGGCAGATTCTGGAAGTAGGTAGATGGATTTGGAGGTAATTGCAGTAGTGCAAGCAAGAGATGAAAAATTCCTATGGTATGATTCCATTTATGTGAAATGTCCAGAATAGGCAAATGCATAGGCACAGAAAGTAGATTAGTGGTTGCCAGGAACTGGGAGGAAGCACTAATGGGTACCAGGTTTCATTTTGGGGTATGAGAATGTTCTGGAATTAGTTATGATCATTATACATCCTTGTGAATATACTAAAAACCACAGAATTGTATACTTTTACCTGTTTTTGAGACAGGGTCTCACTCTGTTATCCATGCTGGAGTGCAGTGGCACAATCTTGGCTCAGTGCAGCCTCCACCTTCCAGATTCAAGCAATTTTCCTGTTTCAGCCACCCAAGTAGCTGGGATTACGAGTATGCGCCACCACACCTGGCTAATTTTTGTATTTTTAGTAGAGGTGGGGTTTCATCATGTTGCCTAGGCTGGTCTCAAACTCTTGGCCTCATGTAATCCTCCTGCCTTGGCCTCCCAAAGTGCTGGGATTGCAGGCATAAGCCACTGCACCCAGTTGGAATTGTATAGTTTAAATAGTGAATTTGATGATATGTGAATTCTGTCTTAATTTTAAAACAGAGAGAGGTGGGGAGTGGGGAGATGAAGAGTTCCCGAAATGAGCAGGAACAGTGAGATAAAGAAAGCTGAGATGGGTTGGATAGAGACTCAGTGGTAGAGAATTATCAGTATTGGCAGTCTCCAAAAAGAAACGTTGGCTCTGAAGATTCTAGTTTATATGATTGAATTAATGGTGAAAAAAGCACTGGAAAAAGAGCAAGTTTGGAGAGGCATATAACAAACAGTGAAATATGTTGAGTGTGTAATCAAGAAGTTAAAGGTAAAGACCCAGATTTGAGGAGAGACTTAGGAATTCGAGAAATAAATGACTTTATAAGAGCTGAGTGAAGCAATCAATCAAACTTGCTGATAGAGAATATCTTGTCCTCTCCATCTCCTTTGCGAAGTCTCATTTGTTCTTTATTTTCAAATCTGATGTACAGGTTGTTTTTGTTGTATAAAGCTGAGTTTTATATTACTTTTCAGGCAGAGGCAAGGCTGGCAGCAAAACGGGCTGCCCGGGCAGAAGCAAGAGATATACGCATGAGAGAACTGGAACGGCAACAGAAAGAGGTAATTTGAGTGAATAACCCTAATTTCATGCTTGTCTCCCCCAGAATCAGTACTTGGCTAGGTTATTCTGATGTAAATCTCATTTCCTTTGAAACACTGAGAATAGTATAAACCAATATGTGCATTTTATCAAGCCATTCTGTGCCAGCAAATTAAATGTGATATTTGTTTAAGTAGTAACAACAAACACATATATAGCTATTATTATGTATACTGTTATAAGTTATTAGTATTATGAATGCTTTTTTATATTAGCTAAGGTAACTTTAGCGATGACAAAGTGTAGCATAGCTCTAATTGTCCTAAAATTTGGATTATGATATCTATATAGTAAAACACTATAAAGTCATCCAGACTTACAGTTTTAAAGCATATTTAATAATGGAGGAAAATATGTAAGAATATGAAAAGAAAAAAGCAAACCAAAACAATAAAATTGGTAGGACTCCAATTTTATATTACAAAAACCAGTATCCATATATAGCATCAAAAACTACTAGAAAGAAGTGATTATTAGTACTGTGGTTTGTCTGTGGTGGAATTATTGTTGGTTTTACTTTCTTTCTATGCTTTTCTGTAATTTACAAACTTTCAATATGCTTTTATCATCAGAAGGAAAGCAGAAAATAAATTTTTAAGAATAGGCATAGGGGGCTGGGCACGGTGGCTCATGCCTGTAATCCCAGCACTTTGGGAGGCCGAGGTGGGTGGATCACCTGAGGTTGGGAGTTTGAGACCAGCCTGACCAATATGGAGAAACCTCATCTCTACTAAAAACACAAATTAGCTGGTCGTGGTGGTGCATGCTTGTAATTCCAGCTACTCGGGAGGCTGAGGCAGGAGAATCGCTTGAACCCAGGAGGTGGAGGTTGTGGTGAGCCGAGATTATGCCATTGCACTCCAGCCTGCAACAAGAGTAAAACTCTGTCTCAAAAAAAAAAAAAAAAAAAAAAATAGGCATATGGTAATTGGGCTGATTAAAAGGAAATAAATATGCTTTCATTTTCTGGCAATGATTTGGCCCTGAAAATTTCCATAATATTTTTGATGTTGTAGTAGTATGAGGGGGCAAAAGCCAATGGGACAGTATTAAACATTTTCTTTTAATTTTGGTGCTGAATTTCTGTGAGCAGGTTAAAAAGCGATGTAAATATTTTATATTGTCACAGCTCAAGTAAAACAGTAACACTTGATATGTTGCTAATTTTCTTTTAACCTCGTGTATAGTTTGAAATATAGAATGCAGTTCTTGGAGTGAAATGGAAGTGTTACAATTCATTGTCATTTCACTCCTAAAATTATACTAAATATAATAGTAAGTGGATGAGCTGAGGTGATAGTATCACTTGAGCATGGGAGTTTGAAGTTGTAATGAGCTATGATGGCACCACTGCACTCTACCCTGGGCAACTAAGTGAGATCCTGTCTCCAAAAAATACATATAAATAGATACATGAATGAGACAGTTATTATATATAAGTTCTATTCACAATTCTCTAAAATACAGGGAACCATACATCTCTTATTGTTGAACATATTTAGCATACTAATTTTCTGTATTTTGAATGTATGACTTTGAGTCAGCTGTCATTGCTCTTTAGGGAAAATGTGTATGATTAAGGCTTTTGGAGAATGCATTATGTTGGAAACTGTTTGGTTTATGAAACTTTTGCATTTCTAGTACTCTCATCATTCCTTTGATCGGAAATGGGGACAGATTCAGAAGTGGCTGGTAGGCCAGTAGTGGCTGGTAGGCCAGTATTGCCTGTCCTGCATGTTGTGATCAGTTGCTGAAATAATGCAGTCTTGAAGTAAAATGTTAACTAATAGTTTGCAAAGTAAACTTATCCTTGTCTCTCTGGCTGCTTTATTGTGAGCACATAAGCAGAAGTTGGTGTGTAATAGTTACAGTACAAAATATAAATGGCTAATATTTATAGTAAAATAAATGATGCATACACACACAATCCAATCCACAATAGGATTGTCAGTTACTAGAAGGAAGGAAATTTTTCTGTATTTAAAATTTCCTCTAATTATAATACCCTTTTTGGGTGGGAGTGTGCTGTTGGGACATGAATAGGAAATGAAAAGGTAGGAAGCTCAGAAATGAATTCAACTTTGAGTACATACTATATACCAGCACTGTATTAGTGCTTTTTACATAGGTTTTTATTTCATATTATAAGACAGGTATCACTGTCTCAGTTTTATAGATATGTTTATAAAGAATTGATGAAATAAATAACTTGCATAGTCCTTGGCAGAACTAGTATTTGAAGGTAAGAGAGAGTGCCTCATCTCCTAACGTGTTGGAAGGTGAAAGGACCAGGCAGAAAAGGACCCACGTCCTCCTGGGCCTCCCATTAGTGTTAGTTTAGTCAACTTTCCATGAACCTAATGATTCTGTTTTTAAACTGAGTCTCTGTCTTAATCAGTGGTGTATCTGAAAGAGTAAATGCATGTCTGGAAGAGTAAATGTAGTTTTTGAAGTTTCCTAATTTGAAACTGAAGGAATGACTTTAGCCTGAACTTAATAAATACCATTTGTTGACAGATAAGATGGCCAGGTGTATTCATGGGACTGTGGTTTTCTTTTAATAAAACCATTCATCCTTCCTTCAGGTGAACTTTTAAAAGCAAAGAGTATATTTCATTTTCATTAAATGTATCAAAGCATCATTTTGAACAAATATGTGTCTATTTTTTATGGTATCATACTATTTGTTCGTGCTTTAGCCCTTTAATACTAATAAGGACTTTTGGGATAATGATGATGGCTTATTTTCTTCACTATGGAATAGAGGGATACACCTTGTAACTAGCACCTAAGAACATAATTTGCTGTAATCTTTTCTAGTTGTCCACTGGTATAATTTATTAAAGAGAAACCAGTTGGCAATGTAAATAGTACTCCAGAAATACCTGGGAAATGAAGCTTTTTATTCTTCCAGAGAAGGAAGAATCTCTGAGTAAAAACCAGAATACCTTGCCATTTTCTTTCTTTTTTTTTCTTATGTAATTAGTGGAAATGTAGCCAGTGTAGGATATTATCTTTACGATTCAGTTGTCTGGTGAGTAAGAATGTCTAAATGCTGGTCCCAGCTTTATGATCTTAAAGATTCTTACTTAATTCTTCTGTGCTGCAGCTTTCTTACTGCAAAATGAAGAGATCAGACTAGATGATCTCTAAGGACTCTTCTAGCTCTTAAAAATGGAGTTGCAGCCATGCGCAGTGGCTCATGCTTGCAATCCCAGCACTTTGGGAGGCCAAGGCAGGCGGATCACGAGGTCAGGAGGTCAAGACCATCCTGGTGAACATGGTGAAACCCCGTCTCTACTAAAAATACAAAAAAATTAGCTCTGCGTGGTGGCGCACGCCTGTACTCGTAGCTACTCAGGAAGCTGAGGCAGGAGAATTGCTTGAACCCAGAAGGTGGAGATTGCAGTGAGCCGAGGTTACATCACTGCACTACATCTTGGGCAACAGAGCGAGACTCTGTCTCAAAAAATAAATAAATAAGAGTTGCTACCAGGGTCATTTATACAAGAGTTTCCTTCTGTTTCCCTCATGTTTGCCACTATGCAAAAGTATTCAAGGTAGAAGTAATTAAAAACGACCCAAATGTTTTGCCTTTCTATATGAGAGTGGTCCTACTTGGCAGGCTCTTAGTAAAATAGGTGTTTTGAGTGTTTTTGGTGTAATTAAAATTTACCTTGAGCTTGCCTTACTGTTTTACCTAAATATATTTGTCGAGTAGATTTAGAGAAGTGCTATCAGGTATGGTAACCACTTGTAGGTAATTAAATTTAAATTGACTAAAATTATGTAGAATTTAAAATTTGGTTTCTCAGTTGCATTTCAAGTGCTCAGTAGCTCAATAGCCACCATGTGGCTAGTGACTACTACATTAGTACAAATATAGAACGTTTCCATGGTCACAGAAAGTTCTATTGGACAGTGCTTATTTAAGGTATAGTTTATATATTATGCTATATAGCTTACTATATATGCTATAGTAAATATCTATAGTTATTCTCTGTCTAAATTAACTGACCGATATGGAGGTTTATATTTTATTCTGTAGTTTTCTGAAGTCTTTTTCAGCGAGTTTCTGAAATGGAGCTAGAAAGAAAAGCTGTTTAAATATAGAGGTATTTATATCAATACTTAATAAGGTATTTTAATTTATAATTTATTAATATAAGGGGCATAATTGAAAGTATGAATTCATCTGTCTTTGCTGCATCTTTAATGGGTTGTGCTCTTTAGATGAGGTTTTTGAAAATGCTCTTGTGGCCAGGTGCAGTGGGTCACACCTGTAATCCCAGCACTTTGGGAAGCTGAGGCAGGCAGATCACCTGAGGTCAAGAGTTCGATACCAGCCTGGCCAACATGATGAAACCCCATCTCTACTAAAAATAAAAAATTAGCCGGGTGTGGTGACACACGCCTATAGTCCCAGCACTTGGAGGCTGAGGCAGAAGAATTGCTTGAACCTGGGAGGCTGAGACAGAAGAATTACTTGAAACCGAGAGGCAGAGGTTGAAGGGAGCCGAGAGCGCCACTGCACTCCAGCCTGGGTGACAGAGTAAAACTCCATCTCAAAAAAAAAAGAAAAAAGAAAAGAAAATGCTCTTGTGTGATAGATGGAATGAGAAAAAGGCTAGAATAAAGGGAAGATTAGATATTAAACCATATATTTACCCTAGTACCCCAAATAATATTGAAAGAAGCATGTTGAGTTAACTCGTCTTTATAGTAAAGGTTTTTTTAACTGACCAAACTAAGTAACCTAGACCTGATTTAATAAACTGTACCCACCCTGCTAGGCTAACACACATGCCCTCAAAAATTTTGTGGTATCACTTGATAAAGAAAGGGAAGAAATTTTCTTGGCTTCTTGCATACTACATGTGTCTATTGCATAACGAAAATGTAAGAGGCTAAGGCTGGCCAATCCCTTGAGGTCGGGAGTTCGAGACCAGCCTGGCCAACATGGCAAAACCCTATCTCTGCTAAAAAATACAAAAATTAGTCGGGTGTGGTGGTGAGTGCCTGTGGTCCCAGCTACTCAGAAGGCTGAAGCACAAGAATCGCTTGAAACCGGGAGGCTGAGGTTGCGGTGAGCTGAGATCACGCCACTGCACTGCAGCCTGGGTGACAGAGCGAGACTCTCAAAAAAAAGATGACAACAACAAAAAATGTAAATCAGTGATGAATTCCTAAAGATCAGAATACATGATTAGAAACTGAATCATAGTAGGCTTATAAACAGACTTCAGAACAGATTTGGTCAAGGGCATCATCACAGCAGATGTCAACCAGGGAGTTTTGAGGCACCGATTTGTTTTGCAAAATACAGCATTGATAAGCTGTGAACCCAGTTGGTCAGTAAGGTTTAGATTTTCAGTCAGTGCAAATTACTTAATACTTTGGACTTGGAAATTTCGAAATATGAGAAATTCCTTACTGTTTCAGATGATTAGGTTCTAGGGACTAGCCATTTTTATTTAACATGACTCAGGCCTTAATACTCCATTGCTAATAGCTAAATGTGGAAAAGTTTAGAATTACATTTAATTTAGTCAACTGTTAGGCTGCAGTCATTTTTTAAAAATAATCTGCTTATGGCATTACTTGAGATAACTTGACCAACTCTAAAATATTTATGTAATTATTTCTAAGTATAAATAGTTTTTCATATTAACAACACACAGTCAGGCTCTGTTTCACTTAGTTCTTTCCTAGTTAGAATGGTGAAAGAAAAAAAAAGAAATCTTTACAGTAAGTGCAAAATTATAAGCCAAGTATTTTTAGAACCGTATACTGTATTCTTAAAATATATCAGTGATAATGTAAACACTTTTTCCTGCCTGCATAAACCGATGATCACAATGAAAAAAATAGATTAATGTCTTTTTTTAATGCTGAACTCAACTTCTCTTTGTTAAGTATACTTGCATATTTTTATCTTGGTATGTTAAACTCTCTTGGTCTTATACAGACCATTCCAAGTGGTCTGACATACATACTCCTGATAAAATAAGAACATTGCCAAGATCATTTCTACTTCTTTCCAACTAAAGAATGTGGCTGCCCCAAAGATCAGTTGTGCAAACCCGTCTGCTCTCAGGAGTTGTTGCTGTGCTGTTAACTGACTGCTCTTTGCTCAGTTGTTCTGACAAACAACTCTCTGTTCAGTGATTAACTCTCCATGTACTTTCTCCTTTCCCAGGAAGATTCGGAAAGGGCCAGGTATTCCCACCGGTCCAGTCACCATCGTCCTTCTCTGGTTTGTAATAACCTATAAACTTGTGTCTAATACTTTTCCTCATTAGCTTAATGCAGTCACTTACAAACTTTTACTGTGTTTATTTCTATTTTTATCAGGGAGTTGAGGATGCATTGTCCATTCGAAGTCTTGGCAGTCACAGGGTTGGTATTTTAACTTGTCTAAAAAATACAAAGCTTACGTGTGAGCTTTCTTCAATACTGTTGCCTAAACAGTCTGACAATATTAATGTATTTCTTTGCCTTTTTTAAAAAAGTATAAAATATTGGCAAAGACCTTTCATTGGAAAATGATGCTTTCTTTCAAATTATTATCATAAGTAAATCAGCTCTAAAATCATGAATATTTTAATCTATTAACATGGGATCTAGTCTCTTTTTCTATAGAGGGACCTTTGATTTTGGAAATGTATCACAAAATAATTAAGATTGATCTTGTAGAATAACATTTGTTTGGTTCTAAGTTCATGCTTTTCCTACTTTCATATCTTAGAAAATGACAGTATATTAAATGAGAAATAGTTTTGGGGCTTGGATGATTAATTATAATTATGTGGAAACTTTGAACAACTGATTTGAAAAATTCCCTAAATATGTACATACTTTGACATGTTGATTAACATTTTATAGAATGTCCCAGGTTTTTTTGCATGAGTTGTTACAAGTCAGGAGAGAGGAGAAGGTGCTCCTTAAAAACGCTCATATTATGCCAAGACCCTAGTTTCTCTCTTAAAGAAGTATACTTTAAACCTTAAAGCAGTACTTTTAATTTGCACATTGATAATGCTATATGTGTATATTTTCTCCCTTTTCTTTAAAAAATTTTTTTTTAAATTTCAATAGCTTTTAGTGTACAAGTGCATTTTGGTAATGATACTGTATGTACACCTCCATGTAGTTTTTTTAATCACTAAAATGATCCTTCATGTTAAGGTCTATATTTGTTTTCTCCAACTGTAATTTTCTTTCTACCTTGTATAAATGATAAACATAGACTCTAAAAAACTGAGTATGCTTTGGCATACTAGTTATTGACATGTTTATATTCTAAAATAAGTTCTCCAGGCTGGTTATTTTTCTTGAATGTAATATACTATCTTTTTAGAAAACTAGTTATTAGGAATATTTTAATTATAAAACTTTAGATTTTAAGAATATTAAGAGATATTTACAGAAATCTAAGATAATTGGCAGCCTATAAATGATTTTAGAGGAGAAAAATTTTAATAGTGAATCTATCATACTTCTCCCTGGAGATATAGTACTTTGTTTTTTTTCTCTTTATGTATTTTGAAAAGGCCGGGCGCAGTAGCTCACGCCTATAATCCCAGCACTTTGAGAGGCTGAGGCGGGCAGATCACCTGAGAGGCTGAGGCGGGCAGATCACCTGAGATCCAGAGTTCCAGACCAACCTGGCCAACATGGCAAAACCCCCATCTCTACAGAAAAATACAAAAAAAGTAGCTGGGCGTAGTGGCTCACACCTGTAATCTCAGCTACTCGGGAGGCTGAGGCATGAGAATTGCCTGAACCTGGGAGGCAGAGGTTGCAGTGAGCCAACATCATGCCACTGCACTCCAGCCTGGGTGACAGAGTGAGACTGTCTCAAAATAAAAATAAAATAAAATAAATATTTTGTAAAAAATCATAGGGAGTCAATCAGTAAGAGCTTTAAAGTTGAGTCTCAAAGGTTATGAAAATAATCCCCTTCTTGTATTTAATTTATGGCTTTTTCCTTTGCTTTTCATTATAATGTTCATAGTGTATATTTTCACACAGTTGTTATCAAGCTGGTTATTTGTAAATTTGTATGTGACCTTAGGGAAACTTGATTATACTTGTTTAACTTAGAGGTAAAACCAACAAAATTTGAATATTTGGGGGCCTTTAAAACAAATATGCAAACAAAAAAGAAATCTGCAGTTAAACTGATGATAACTATTTACCCAGAATGTATATAAAGTAATCAGGTTGATTTTATTTTTATGGCATTTGTATCATTAAACAAATTTAAGATATAACTCCAGTATTTAATTTTATTATGTTAATTTCAAAAACTTGTTACTATGAGATAGAATAAAACTGCCAGTATTTAAAAAAGTCAATTTGTAAATGTAAAAATTAATAAGAGTTTTACCTCCTAGAGGAGATTCTTGTACATTACTGTCTGTGAGTGTACATCTAACACAGTTTAAATACTTAGGCTTCCCTGGAAACAAGTCTGAAAGCTCACTACTAATATCATTTAAAAGAAATATAATTGAGATAAAGCTTTTTCTCTTTTACCTAAGTAATATTGAGAGTTCTAAGTTTTCACCAGATTATTTGCTTTTAAAATAACTTCTCCTTTAAGCTGAATATGGTAGACAACTTTTGTCCTCTGTAGAAATAAATGTGATGGCCTAAAACCCTGGTCTAAATTTCCTTATGATTTGCTATGTAATTTTGGAGTTATGCATATCTCAGCCAGTTATTTTTAAAAACTTAAGGCCATATACTAAGAGGTCTAACATTTGTCGAACATAGTATTTGATGTGTGAGCATTAGCAGTACCTGAATGTGAGGTGAATATGGTGGTCTTATGCTGCATCCTTAGGACTTTTGATTTCTCCTTTTGTCCAATTAACTTTCATAGACGATGTTGAAAGGTGGCTTACCAGAAGCTATCTGGGCTGGAAATGTTGGTGTCAATGCTGTAGACATTATATATAAAAATAAAAACAGCAAAGGTAGTTCAAGAGTGTGATTGGTAGGATTAGGGAGGGAGGATTAAAACAAAGTTATAAATTTAGAATTGAAACAATCTGTCTATTAAGTTTTGTATAATGATTAGATTATTAATAGTGCAGAATATTAGTAGCTGCTTGGTCACTGCTTTATACATTGAAATATAAGAAGACAATAAGGTAGAGATCCAAAATTAGAAAATGAAGTGATCGTGGCCAGGCACAGTGGCTCATGCTTTCATCCTAGCACTTTGGGAGGCTGATGCAGCAGAATCACCTAGGAGTTTGAGATCAGCCTGGGCAGTGTAGTGAGACCTTGTCTCTACTAAACGTAAATAAATTAAAAATAAATAAATAAATAAATAGCTGGGTGTGGTGTTGCATGTCTGTGTGTTGCATGTCTGTGGTCCCAGCTAGTTGGGAGGCTGAGGTGGGAGGATTGCTTGAGCTGCCCAGGAGGTAGAGACTGTGGTGAGCCTTGATTGTGCCAAAGCATAAAAACGAAGAAAAAGTGATCTCAATTGAATCAGAGAAGTGGGGATACATCACCTTTTCTCACTGGTGGCTATTTTTACTATTGCATGTATTTAGTTATTGTTTATATACCAGTGGCCTTGGTATAATTTTAATGAATTTAATTTTTAAAATATAGTTTTGTGTTTTATCATTTACTGTTACACTGTTTAATTCCATTGAAGAACCCATCAAAGGATGTAACTGGGACACTTTAGAACAGAGCCAGTATGCCCAAAAGGAAAGATCCCATGGTGTGTAGCCCAGGAAAATGTGTGGTATTTGTATTATGCATTCACTTTCGACTTTCAGTGTCCTGAATATTTGAGTAATAGGTACATTCTGATAGAAATTGACACTTAGCTGAACTTTGCTTGCTGTATGTAACTTTCTTTCTAATTTGTTTCCTAAAGAAAACTTTCAGGCAAGTTTGACAGTTAAAAAAAATTTATTTAAAAGATTAAACTAGCAAATTTGGAAGTTTTTTTTAACTCTTTAAGTTAAAAAAATTCTTTTTCTTTATGGTTATGGCACCAAAAATTTGGAGATGAGCCCTTACTATTTTCAATTTTACTTCCTTTGATGAATCTTTTTTTTTTAAACAATATAAATGCCAACTTATTGGGTGATTCTGTTTGCCCATTGTTGTAGTAGCAATTGGTATGTCCAAATTACTGATTTCTCTACCTGATCTATTCAACTTTTTTTTTTAAGCCAGCTGAATTCTGCATTATATTTTGGAAAAGGAAAATTGAAACAGGTTAATTTCAATTTAGCTTGTTAAATCCTGTGCGTGTTTAAAATGCCACTGGCGCTACAGAGAAGTTGATGAGAGAGTTAGACAGCTACTCTTTTTCGTGAATTTACCTGATTTGGAGGATGGAATAGCTCATCTGATAGAATATGTGACTTGAGTAATATGTGTTTTGTTCATGGAAGTTGTTTTTTTTTTTTTTAAAACAAAAGGGTTAGATATTTCATTAATTTAGAAATTTTTATAGAGAAGGAACTTTATTTTTGGGGAAGTGTCACTCCATGGTAAGTGGCATTTTACCACTACACAATTTAACAAGTGCATGCTATCATGCATTATAGAAAATTTTGTACCAAGGTTTTGTTACACATACAATAATAACATTTTTTATTGCTTGTATTTTCTCTCAGTTTCAGGATAATATAAGAAAGGCAAGCAGTTGCAGATATTTTACTCCAATAAAATTGGTATTTATTACAATAACATTTTCAATGAATTTATGCCAGTGGTAAAATGGTACCACTTAGTCCTATACTAATGAAATTTATTTTTTGAAGTTTCTGCAATGTCTTTTATAAATGACCATTTAATTAGGCATGAAAGGAAGGACTTTATTCTGACTAAACTATTATTTTAATGCCTTATTAGAACTAGATTATATAATTTGATTTTCTAATATATTTTAAGCTTTTTAAAAATTGTGATCTCTACAAGAAATACATTTTACACCATAAATCAGTATGCACATAAAGATTCATGCATGTGGATTTGTACATATATATAAGTATAGAGAATCCATTATTAAAACAAGTTTCACAAAATAATATTTACACTTACTTGACACAACACCCTCTAATATTTGCTCTCCTAGTTTAGTTTTTAAAATGCTGACTGAGGGCAGGTTACAGTGGCTCATGCTTGTAATACCAACACTTTGGAAGGCTAATGTTGGAGGATTGCTTGAGCCCAGGAGTTTGAGACCAACCTGGGCAACATAGCGAGACCCCATCTCCTAAAATTAAAAAAAAAAAAATTAGCTGAGTTTGGTGGCCATGTGCCTGTAGTTCCAGCTACTTCGGAGGCTGACGTGGGAGGATCACTTGAACGCAGGAGTTCGATGTTGCAGTGAGCTAACATCAAGCCACTGCACTCCAGCCTGGGCAAAAGAGAGAGACCCTGTCTCAAAAAAGCTGGTTTAAACCTACTAAGTTGATTTTATAAACTACTGGTGAGTTCCAGTCTATCCTTAGGAAAATGTTACTTTAAATTGGATTTTTGAATAGTAGTCCTTAAAATTTTAAATTTTAGTGTAAGAGTTAGAAAAGAAAGTTATTTTTTACCGAACAATTAGTATTTAAACTACCTGAGGAACTTGCTCATTGCTTTTATTTGTTTTATATATTGACTTTCTGGGTAGATAGCTTAAAAAATATAAACTAGAGCTGGGCACAGTGGCTCACGCCTGTAATCTCAGCACTTTGGGAGGCCGAGGCAGGTGGATCACAAGGTCAAGACATCGAGACCATCCTGGCCCACATGGTGAAACCCGGTCTCTACTAAAAATACAAAAATTCGGGCATGGTGGCACATGCCTGTAATGCCAGGTACTTGGGAGGCTGAGGGAGGAGAACTGCTTGAACCCGGGAGGTGGAGGTTGCAGTGAGCCCAGATTGTGCCATTTCACTCCTTCCTGGGTGACAGAGCAAGACTCTGTCTCAAAAAAAAAACATATATATATATATATATATATATATGTGTGTATATACATACATGTGTATATACACACACACATATAAATATATATATGTATATACATATTTATACATATATATTTCATAAGCATTCTAGTTTATATATCATTTATAATATATATTATATATATCATCATTTCTTAAGCATTCTGAAATGATGTGTGAAAACCATAAATCTATGAAGTTACTAGTTAGTTTTTTTCCTGGATTTGCAATGTGATATTACACATATTATCTCACTTTTTAAAAGGATCCTGCATGAAATGTGGGTGTTTTGGTCTTATCATGAGTTTTGTATATTTTTCTTTGATTTATTTTCAGTGTCACACTTGTATGTGTACTGTGGAGTTGACCAGATTTCCCAAATGAGAAATGAGCATTTTCTTGAGGAAGGACATTTTTAGGTGTTTGTCCACAAGCAGATCCAAAGAAATGCTCCCCATCTTGGTGCTGCATTTGTTCTTTTGTAAGCTTGACCATGCTAGTTATGTGCGCTTGCCTCACTGCCTATTCATCCTTTGCTTCTGCCGTTTTTCAAACAATAGGAAATGATGTTGAAAGTAATGATAATTTTCTTAAAAAGCATTTTTGACTTTAGAATACTTAATTCTTGTATTTAAAGGCTCCTTTAGAACGTTTTGTGCTATAGTATACTGAGATTAATTCATATCACTATTACTGATTATGAATTTTATTAAAAGAAGAATAAATATGTAGTTTTGAATATACATACAGTTTAGCAATACTTTATACTAGGAAAGAGTAGGAGGAAGAATATTTTTTAATTCAACTGGATTAGCTTTCATGTTTAATAATTTTTTCTTTATAATAGTGTTGGATTTTTAATAACCTCAAATGTTACTTCTTCTCTTCTTTATATTTCTGAATTTGGAAACAAACCAACTTTCATGTTTTGCTGAAACCCAGTGTGATATGTTCAAGAATAGATCATCAAGACTTTCATCATTAGTATGTAGTGCATGACTTTGTGTTACATGTGGAGTTTTACTTTATAAACATCTGTTGATGCTAATTATAGAATATGACTTTCATGGCTTCGTTATGAACTTTTGGGGAAAATGTGTGACTAACAAAGCAAAAAAACTAATGTTTTGTGGTTGTGGCATGAATACTAATTTTTCAGAATCAGATACAAGTTGTTATTCTCTATTGAGGACTAGGATTGGTAGTAATATCTTTTTTATTTTTTTAAATTTTAGAGATGGGGTCCCTCTGTCAACCAGGCTGGAGTGCAGTGATACAATCATAGCTTACTGACTGCAGCCTTGAACTCCTGGGGTCCTCCCACTTTAGCCTTCTGAGTAGCGAGTACTATAAACATGTGCCACCATGCCCAGCTAATTGTTATATTTTTTGTAGAGATGGGGTTTTGCTGTGCTGCCCAGGCTGGTCTCAAACTTTTGGTCTCAAGTGATCCTCCCACCTTGGCCTCCCAAAGTGCTGGGATTACATGTGTGAACCACCATGCCCAGCTGGTAGTAGTATATCTTTTCTTAAAATGATGAGCCACTCACCTAACACATACTCATTGTCATTCTAACACTGTTAGAAACAGGTCTTCATGTTGAGCACAAGCCCAAAACTGTTTTATGTCACATGTCACAAGCTAGCAGATGTAAAGTTGCTAGGTAGAAAACATCCATAATGTTAGAGGACACCTAAGACATCAGTTTTGTCCAGACATTTTCGTTTGATTTGGTTAGTTTTTTTGGTATGTCATTAATCAAGGAGGTTAAGTTATAGCTTGTTTTCCTTGAGTTAATATTTTATCAATAGGTTGCCTGAGTTTCTAAATTATGTAGACATCTCTTAGTATGTTCAGAGTAATATATAAAAAGATGCATAATAAAAAATGAGTTTTTAATCATTGATTGAGGATATAGCTGTATATATGTGAGATGGTTTGCCTAGAGCAGTCTGTTGCCTTTGGCTGTTGATAGGTAGGGTATGTCTAGCCGGTCTTATTTCAGGCAAGTAGTACGTACCTAGATTAGATTTCTTATCTACCAAGTTACCTTATTTAGTAGTCTTCCTAGCCTTAATTTCCTTGTATGCACTTGGCTCTGTACTCCTAGGAAAAGTTAGGTATTGAGACAATCTTGTCTTCAAAGGACCCTTTTATAAGGTGACCATTTATGGTATGCTGGGCAGTCCATACCATGTTGGTTGCTTTCCTCCTGAGCATTACATACTGTGGGTTCACTAATTTGGGTTAAGAGTACTCTCTGGGACAATGCAATGTCATGTTCTTTGTTCTCTGAGTCCTGTTTTAATTGTTCCAAGGGATTGCTTTTTGACCTTTAGGTAAGGAAAACTATAGGAGGAAGTGAATTATCTTGTTACCCATACCATTATAAAGAAGATAGAGGGAGTTCAGGAGTGGGGTCTCATGCCTGTAATCCCAGCATTTTGGGAGGCTGAGGCAGGAGGATCACTTGAGGTCAAGAGTTCAAGACCATCTGGGGCAACATAACAAGACAGTGTCTCTACTCGCCTCCCACCCCAAATTAGCTGGGTGTAGTGGTACAAGGCTATGGGCCTACCTACTCAGGAGACCGTGGCAGGAATCCAGGAATTCTAGGCTGCAGTGAGCCACCATTGTGCCACTCTATCCCACTCTTGAGTGACAGAGCAAGACCCTGTTTCTATTGAAAAATTAAAAAAAAAAAGAAGTCAGAGGGACTCAAGTGTGGTGTGAAGCTCTCCACAAATATGCTGCCTGGCTCTAAGCCGTAATCAAGTTTTCTTTAGCTGGCCAGACACACAGATGCTTGGCACAGAGGGATGTGAGGGAGGAATGCAAATGTGTAGACAGCCAGGTAGCCTAGCTAGTAAAGTGCAGTGAATCGTGTACTAACCTTTGGGAAATAAATTGCATGTAAACCGTTGTGTTTCTTATAGAAACCTTTGTGTTTTTTTCAAGATGAATTTTATTAAATTATTTTCATAACTTCACTATGTAGTCATTAAAGTTAACTTGAAACATTTACTTCCAGAATCATTCTTATAGTCACTCTCATGGAATGAAGAAGAAGTCTTCTGGTTCTCATAAAGACCCACTGGTTAGTTCTGTTGTGTCTCGTATCACAGTTCATGGAGTACTATTAGGAAACTTAAGAATTGTGATTGCTTTGGTGTGCTACTAAAGCATTACTGAAACTTGATAATCTGCTGAAACATGATGTATCAGAAATTTAAAAAATAATTTTGCTTTCATTTGCAAGTTTTAATCTCAAGTTAACATATGCAAACCCCAGCAGCCAGAGTTAGTAATATATCATAAGAAGCTCATTAACAAGTATTTTCATTTATGAATTGTCCTTTGGAATATACCTCAAGAATAGGTTTAGTGAGATTTTCATCCTTATTTTAGAATTCAAATTGATTTAGTTGTGGTATTATGGGCAGTAACTAAACTCACAAATAGGTTTCATTCTAAAAGTTTGTGTTTCGGGAACTTGGAATGCATTTGCTGGTTTTTGCAGTAAATATGTAATGGCAAAGTTCCCATGCTAGCTTGCTGAAAACTCATTACACTATAATGTAATTAAACTGCAGAATTAATATACTCTTTATTCTAGCCACCTTGCTAAACAGCGTTTCTTTTTTCTTTTTCTTTTCTTTCTCTTTTTTTGAGACAAAGTGGCGCTCTGTCTCTTAGGCTGGAGTGCATGGCGAGATCTGGGCTCACTGCAACCTTTACCTCCCAGGTTCAAGCGATTCTCCTGCCTCAGCCTCCCAAGTAGCTAGGATTACAGGCGTGTGCCACCATGCCTGGCTAATTTTTGTATTTTTGTAGAGACAGGATTTTGCCATGTTGTCCAGATGATCCGCCCACCTCAGCCTCCCAAAGTGCTGGGATTACAGGCATGAGCCACAGTGTCCGGCCACTAAACAAATTTCTGTTAGGAAAATAACGTCTCCAC
The DNA here is from genome assembly GCA_004027715.1 of Plecturocebus donacophilus. Classification (NCBI taxonomy): domain Eukaryota; kingdom Metazoa; phylum Chordata; class Mammalia; order Primates; family Pitheciidae; genus Plecturocebus; species Plecturocebus donacophilus. Next base: position 22,140 of record PVKP010009511.1, read on the forward strand.
AATGCTCACTTGGTACATTAGGAACACTCATTTTCTATTAGGCTGCAACAGTACTAGCAAAGGAAGTGCTAGCAAAGTACTAGCAAAGGAAGTCTCAGCTCTTTGCTAATTTAGGGTTCCCATGGGTTGGGTTGGGAGACGGTTGGAAGGCTTTGGTTGGTACAAGGGAGGAGAGAAGGGAGAATGTAATGGGGAGGACATTAATGAGAGGCCCTGGAAGGCAGGACCTTGGAATCTCTAGGGAAAGGTGAGCCTTAGTGCCTAGTTGAGGATGTAAGTAGGGAGTGAGGAGTGGTATGGGACAACAGGACCAGGAGTGGTAGGGGTGGGGTGGGACTCGGGGCACCCTCAACTTCAGTGTCAACACTGGTGGAGTCTTTAAGTCAGAGATTGCCTAAATTTGCTTAACTCTGAGTAAAAAAGATGGCTAGAAAAGTTGGGAAGGGAATTTTAAAGATGGTTTTCTCTCCCTCAGTTAGCTGTAATGTATACTATTATTGTTTATTATGTGCATTGTATTGAAAATGAACCTGCCATAGATGTTTTAGATCAAACCATATTTATTATACTCTCTCTCTCTCTCTCTTTTTATTTTTATTTTTTTTCGAGATGGGGTCTTCGCTCTGCTGCCCAGGCTAGAGTGCAGTGGTGCAATCTGGGCTCAATGCAACCTCTGCCTCCTGGGTTCAAGCAATTCTCCTGCCTCAGCTTCCCAAGTATCTGGGACTACAGGTGCAAGCCACCATGCCCAGCTAAGTTTTGTATTTTTAGTGGAGACGGGGGTTTCGCCATCTTGGCCAGGACGGTTTCTATCTCTTGACCTTATGATCCACCTGCCTTGGCCTCCCAAAGTGCTGGGATTACAGGTGTGAGCCACCGCACCCAGCCTTACTCTTTCTTTTTGGTAATTTAATTTGTCAGTTTATTTTGACAAGGAATGGAACTAGGAAATGTTTGGAACCAAATACAGAGCTCTTTAATCACTTCTGTGGCTTTAAAGATGGATTGTAAAACTGGTAATTATTCAGTTGTCCAGGAGTGTTCAAGGACGTTCTCAAGTATAACATGAGAATAAATTGTTTCCCTTCCATTTTGTCTGAGGATTTATTATCTTGTTTTTAAATTTAAAAAGTGATGTATTTGTTTGAAAAGAAATTTTAATGCCAGTGTTTTTTGAGGGGCTTGAAATAATTGTTACTTTGACTTAATGTGATCCAATGATTTTAAAACATTATTTTGGAGAAGAAGGGATTTGACAATATCAGATTTTGCCTTTGTGTGTTCACTTTGTGTGTTGTTAGGTTGTTAACATTTAACCTGAGAAAAATGTGTATAATTTTGCTTTTTGCAGAGTGGCCTGTACTTTGACCAGAGAAACTATAGCAGTCTTAGACATAGCAAACCTACCTCTGCCTACTACACTCGGGTTTGTCCAAAGTCTTTTTTGGCTTTATGTGTTTGATTTACTTTTAACATATTTCTAATCTCCCCGTTTTACATTTTGACTAGCTGTTAACTAATCTGTAAATGGCTACGTATATACTAGCTTTTGGTAAATGAATTTATATAGTCTGTGGGAGTCTCTTTAAACAATGGGAACTATTGAATCACCATGTTTATAAATCAGTACCATTAAAATTGTTTTTAATGCAAATGTTTAAAGTACAAAAAACATTCAAAGAATTATGTAGTGAACATTACATACCTATCATTTAGATTATACAATTCATTATATTTCCTTTATCACATAATTATCTATTTGTCCCTCTAACCATCAGTTCATCTTAGTTTTTGGTACATTTCAAAATAAGTTGCAAGCATCAATTTACTTCAGAGTGGGTACCCTTTTAAAAAAACCTTACGTATAAAAATGTAAACTACACATGGAATGAGAAGAATGTAATTATGTAATGTTAGAATCTCTTGTTTTTTTTAAGGCATTTAACACATTATGCATGTAAGACACATTAAATATATGGCACACAGTACATTTAAAATAATGTTGTTTTAAAAACCTGCACACACAATTTAAGTACTCTTACTTTCATCCTGATTGGGTTTAGTGAAAAAGAACTTGAAAAGTAAGTCCTCAGATGACATCAGGAAAAGGAAGATTTAATTCCTTTAAAAACGTGCTGTGTCCTTTTAGTGCATGGCTTCATTGACTAGTACTATCTGTCTCATTCAACTAAAGCCCTTTGTCCATAGCTTGTTTTGAAGAACAGTTTTTCTAATCAATTTGGAAAAAAGTGTTTGTTGTGATAACTTGGAGCTTATTTATCTCGTTCTCCAAAAATCAGTCTAAGCCAATTAGGAGTCGGTCATAAAATCGCTGAAAATACCCTAGGAGCTGGGTAAGTGGGATGTGGCCACTGTTTGCCACACTCTCGGTGCCATGGCTCTCTTTTCCTCAGTGTTTTATTACTTGCCATTCCATATCCTAACAATAATGCTCCAAGACCACCAATAGGACATAAATATGTTTATAATTTATAGAAAACTGTTCCAGCTGTTTTTCTTTCTTATCCCTTACAATTGATATTCAAAGCAATTGCTAATGACTTAAGGTTTTCTTCTTACGTTTTCTTAACTACCGTAAGCACTCAGGAATTGCTAGTGAATTATGGAGTATAAAATCATAAACTTAAGTCGTCTGCGTTCATGATGGTGAGACCAGTTCATCTTTGCTTTTGTTTTTGCTTATTTATTTTGTTTTTGTCTCTTAGCAGTCTTCTTCCCTGTACAGTGACCCTCTGGCAACATCTAAGAGTGACAGGGTTAGTACTTTCTGAGGAATGTTCTGCCTTCAGAGCTACCAGTTGCTTTTCTTCAGGTTTAATAATGCACTTTTTTCGTAGACCTCTCCTGCAAATTCTGGTCTGCTGAGAAGTGCCAGTCTGGTTTGTGTTTTCTTCTTTCAGTGTGTGCACTGCTGGTGGGGTGACTGTCATGGTGCTAACTCTATGGCTTAACAGCGTTTCTCCAAAATAGTTTAGAATACATGACCTTAATGTCATGTACTGCAGAATGTGCTGCTTATGCTTAAAATATAAAACTTAAGGGTATTAAAAATTCCCTTTACAGAGGGCTGTTGGTAGCCCTTGCTTAGAATTGTATTTTTATAGAGAAGATAGATTTGCTTGAGTCCCACCATACTGACATACTTCGGTGAGACCGCTGCTTACAGAAAGGATGCTGTTTTTCTTTGGGACAGTTATGACCCTGGCCTCTGATAATAGGTTCTAATAAAGCAAGCTGACTAGAAAAGTAAAAGCAATAGCTCTGTGTAATGTGTGAGCTGGGAATTTGTTGCTTTCAAGCTGTTGTTTGTTGTGTTGTGGCCTGTTCTAGTGGACTGCGATCCTGACGTTTTATGACTTAATTTTATTGTTGTAGTGGGCTAAATGCTCTTTGTACCTCAGTTTCCTTTCCTGCTCTATTTCCTTTGTTGAGAAAATAAATTTATACATGTTAATTCTCCCAGTTTCATAACATAATGATGAAAGAAAATACTGTAACCAGGGGTGTTTTTAAAAAAATGAAGTGTAAAGTTGATAGCAATTTATGCATATAAGTGAGTATTACCGCCTTCAGAGTTTTCATTTTGGGAGGCTATACACTTATGCCATTCTCTAAAACTTTTTTGGTACCAAGTATTGCGAAAACATTAAGTCATTTTCAAAACAACCTTGATGTTAAATAGCTAAGTGATATTTCCTTTGTTCCTTAGGCATCATTGTACAGTGGTGGATTATATAACCCTTATGGTTCTCGAACTGTAAGTCTAAATAGGGGAAGGTGGTGAAGAGGAGGGAGATGTAGGTGGGCGGTTTACTTTCAAAGGAAAAGTCAAAAATGAAAAATATACAAAGAAAAAGTCATTTGATCTTACCTGTAATTACTCTCTGCTTTCAGCTAGCCAGTTGTGACTCACCCAAGCTGTGATAAAATGCCTGCTGGAAATCATAGCTTCAAGTATTAGGGAAATACATAGAAAAACCACTATTCTTGTTCATTAGTTCCTCCTGAAGAAGTTCTGAGCAGCACTTCTCAGGGCATCCTCTTCCTCTTCTCTCCTTCTTTCCAAGGGCTGGTGGATCTTAAGGGTGGGGATGAGGTAGAGTTCTAGAACCACGGGGTAATAGTAACCTTTATCCTGAGAACCAGGGGCAAGTTAGGTGCACGATCACTAATGTATTCTCATTAGAAAAAGGAGGTGATCATTGTTGTAAAAGCTTTCTTCTTGGAAACTTTATAGCCATCTGAATGCAGTTATTACTCATCAAGAACAGGTTCAGCCCGAAGTAGTCCAATGGTGAGCTGTCTAGTCTCTGCATGCTTTGTAGAAATTTTGATTGTTGTGTTAATCTGTACTCACTGTTTAAAATATTGAGGATATGGTGTGATTCACTTTGTTGTGCATGGATTTTGGTGCACCCTTAGAACACGAACTCAAGCACTAATTTGTTCTAATACTTGGTGATTTCTTTCCAAATGTGACTTAGCATGTAATTTCTTAAATGAGTCTGCAAACAGTGCCATTAGAATTTTTGAAGTTTTTATATTTAATTTTCACTTGTGTGGAACTTTTTGTCTTTCAGTGATGAAAATTCTGTGTATAGGTTTCTCCTTTCCATCTTTATTTTCTGCACATTGTGCCATTTCACCTGCTTGCCAGCACTTCTATCAGTGCAGTGAAAGGAGAAATAAAGCAAGCCGATTAAAAAAAAAATTGTCATACAAAAGACAAAACTGAGACAATTATAATTACCTAATCTTTCTGGAATTTTTTTTAATTTATAAAAATAACATCAGTTAAGGAAAATCCAAAATTCCCCATGCCCCTCCTTCTCCATTTTCATACCCCAAATATAACCTCTGTTCTTCAATAACATTTCAGAGATATTTTATGGATATATGAGTGCTCTTTATTTTGAGTGCAAATGGGTTCATATACATACTGCTCCTCAATATATTTTCTTTATTTAAAGTAGCTTTCTGTATCAGCACCTATAGATTTATTTCATTCTTTTTTTTAATAAAAACTTTAAACAAACTGTGACCCTTAGTGTTTCCACTTCATGTCTCTTAGAGATAGTTTCATATCAGCACATTCTTTTTAATGGCAATATATTCCGTTAGTGCATAAGATTAGATTTTAAAAGTCATTTCACTGTGATGGACATTAAGTTGTCATATGTTTGCTACTATAGACACTTACACAATGAGCATTCTTATCCAAGTATATTTTTGTGTACTTACATGGGTAAATCTGCAAGTGTGAAATGATGGGGTCAAAGAGGATATGCATTTAAAGTATGATGTAAATTACCATGTTGCCTGCCAAAAAGACTTTACAGGCTACCTTGTTATCCTCGATAATGTCAAAACTAGAGAAATAATTGAAGCAGTTTTTTAAAGGTCATCAAAGGTAACTTTGTCGAGTGGAATACGCGAGCTATATGGGTTTTCTTTTATATATACATTTGTCTCAGTTCTACCATTTCTAAGTGGCACTGCTCAAAAATGCCACTGCTATATGTAACAAAAGTTACACAGGGATGTTTAAGAAGATAAGAGCTTTTTTTTCACATAAGAAAGAAGTTTACTTTTAACCCACCTCGTAATAAAATTTCAGTTGGCGGCTGGGCGCAGTGACTCATGCCTGTAATCCCAGCACTTTGGGAGGCCGCAGCAGGCGGATCATGAGGTCAAGAGATCAAGACCATTCTAGTCAACATAGTGAAACCCCATCTCTACTAAAAATAAGCTGGGCATGGTGGCGCGCGCCTGTAGTCCCAGCTACTTGGGAGGCTGAGGCAGGAGAATCACTTGAACCCGAGAGGTGGAGGTTGTAGTGAGCCAAGATTGCGCCATTACACTCCAGCCTGGTCAACAAGACTAAAACCCTGCCTCAAAAAAACAAAAAATCACTTGGCAATTATTGGGCCTGGTAGCACTTTTAGTTTCCTGAGTGTGGTGGTCCCTTGCAAATAAAATTTGATTTTATACATACACACACACACTTTTTAAAATGTATATGTGTGTGTGTGTGTGTGTGTGTGTGTGTGTGTGTATACGTATTTTGAGACAGGATCTCACTCTGTTGGCTAGGCTCTGGAGTGCAGTGGTGCAGTCTTGGCTTACTGCAGCCTCCGCTTCCTGGGTTCAGGCAGTTCTCCCACCTCAGTCTCTTAAGTAGGTGGGATTACAGGAACATACCACCATCCTGGCTAATTTTTGCTTTTTTTTTGTAGAGATGGGATTTCATCACTTTGGCCAGGCTGGTCTGGAGCTTCTGACCTCCGATGATCTACCCACCTCGACCTCCCAAAGTGCTGGGAATATAGTCATGAGCCACTGCACCCAGCCTAATTTTAATTTTTATTTAGAGAGGGTAGCTTTCTATGTGGCCCTGGCTAGATTCAAACTCTTGGGCTCAAGTAATCCTCCTACCTCAGCCTCTTGAGTAGCTGAGATTGCAAATGTATATTACTGTATCTAGCTTATATTTTCAGTCACGTGTAGGATCTTGTTCTTATAGGCTGGCTAGACCCTATTTCATTTGCAGGTTGGGGTTAGAATAACTATTTTAGTAATGCCGGAATGGTTTCTTAGTGATACTAGAATGGAGATAAACTACACATACTGAAGATGAGTCTTTGGGTGGTAAAGCAGGAAGATGACAGAGTCATGTAGGGTGGTATTAGCAACATCTCCACTAGTTGCATAGGAGTGAAGAAAGGAAAATAAGAATCATCACTTCACTGTCCTTGTTGTAGGAAGTTCTGTTGTTGTTACATTGTTTTGCTTGAAAATACTCTTTTATTTTCTCTCCCAAGCAAAACATTAAGTATATTATTAAACCCTGATAGGATCCCAAAGGGCCCAGAGATTTAAAAAGTATGAAATCACTAGCTGGTTTCAGTTGGCTTACTTATGCACCTCCCCTTCTTTAATTTTTTGAGATGAGTGTCGCTTTGTCCCGGAGGCTGGAATGCAGTGGCATGATCTGGGCTCACTGCAACCTCCACCTTCTGGGTTCCAGCAATTCCCCTGCCTCAGCCTCCCAAGTAGCTGGTATTATAGGCGCCCACCACCAGGCCCAGCTAATCTTTGTATTTTTAGTAGAGACGGGGTTTCACCATGTTGTTCAGGCTTGTCTTGAACCCCTGACCTCAAGCAATCCACCCGCCTTGGCCTCCCAAAGTGCTGGGATTACAGGCGTGAGCTACTTTACCTTTAATTTAATTTAACTGAAGTAAAATGTAAGGTTTTACTTTATTTGTGCTTTTTGGAAATGTCTTCTGATTTTTAATGGCAGTTTATTATGCCTTGTACCAATTTTTCTGTTAATATATAACAGTGCACAATACTACTAATTATGCTGCTTATATAGATACTTGTATGCATCTCAAAACCTTCCTTAATGTGCTTATAATGAGCTAAGATTATACAAAATTGCATTTTTCATTATCTGCATTTAATATCTATAGTTTACCAACGATGACACCGCAAACATTATGTCTTCTGATCGTGCCAGTCATGGACGAAGGGAGAGTGTGGTGAGCGTGGTTTGCATGCAAAAATGTAAAATGAGTTGTAAGTGACAACAACGTGTGATCACGTGAAATCTGTTGGGAAGTGAAATTTCCATTTGACAAAAAGAGCATATTCCTCAAATTTGGTTATATAAGTAATTTGCCTTATAAAATGTGTTGAGAATGCATCTTGTGGAGTATCTGTTACATTCAAAGCCCTGTGTTAAGTGCTAGAAATTCTATTTTAAGCCAGACAGACTAGATTTTTGACTTTACGGAGCTTATATCCTAGTGAAAGAGATAGAAAATAAGCTAGTAATGAAAGAAACAAAAAGAAAGAAATGTCAGGGACTGTGAAGAGAACAGATAATGCGATAGGGAACACGGAGGGGTCAGTATGTGTGTGGGTGACCCTTTGGATGGGGTGACTAGAGATGCTTCTCTGTGAAATTGATCTTTGAGCTGAGACCTGAAATATGAGGAGCCAGTTGCCTGAAAAGCTGGGAGAAGAGCTTTCTAGGCCTTCTAAGGTAAGGCCTAAGGTGAGGGAGAACTGGGTGTGTTTGGGGAACCAAAAAGAGGCCAGTATAGTTCATTTCCTTCATTATTTTGTCCTACATTTCTTGGTCTTTGGGAATATAAAAAGAGAAAACTGTGTAAACTGAGAAAATGTGCAGTAAACACCCTGCAAATAATTCTGCATTCAGCATATATATTCTTAACAGGACTCTTAGCTATAACGAATTACAAATTTTGAGAATTATAGTAGAGGCTTTAGGTAGATACTATCTTAGAAATGCCTCAGTTCAGGGTGATGAATGTTTTAAACATGAGAGATTTGCTAGTCCTCAGGAAGTAAATGTTCTCTGTAGCATAGGACTCTAGTTAAGATGAGTAAAAAAGCTGATTGTAGAGCTGTGAATTCATTTAGGAATCTCTTTTCTTTTTTATTTTGATGAGTAGGTTATTAATTGCAGCAGTTTCCTCATTTTATTTCTTGATACTTAATCACACATCAAAATTTTAAAAAACCTTTCCCCAATTGACCAGTATTCTTATCTTCTTATCTTTTTCTTTCTTCTTTATTTTCTTAACTTTTAAAGCATCTCATTTTTTTCTGACTGAAAGGTTTCTGCCGCCGATTATTTTAGTCGCTCCGATCGTAGGGGAAGTCTTGTCTCCGAGGTGGATGACATCAGTATCCCAGATTTGTCCAGTGTGAGTGTATTGCATGGGGTGTTTGGTTATGTTGTCCTAGGCTTGTGACTAACAGCTAATATGTTAGCTAGTTTATAATGAAAGTGGGAACTTGATTTATTGTCTCAAGAAATACTTGTTCGGGCCAGGCATGGTGGTTCCTGCTTGTAATCCCAGCACTTTTGGAGGCTGAAGCAGATAGATCACCTGAGGTCAGGAGTTCAAGACCAGCCTGGCCAGCATGGTGAAACCATGTGTCTACTAAAAATACAAAGAAATTAGCTGGGTGTGGGGGCACACACCTGTAATACCAGCTACTCTGGAGGATGAGGCAGGAGAATCGCCTGAACCCAGGAGGTGGAGGTTGCAGTGAGCTGAGATCATGCCACTGTACTTCATCTTGGGCAACAGAGTGAGACTCCATCTCAAAAAAAAAAAAAAAAAAGAAATAATTGTTTGAACATGTTAACATCAAATACATTTGCTCTGTTTTGGAATGTATTTATTAATATGTCCTTTTTATAAAAACCTTTTCCCCCCTCTGTGAAAATATCTCCACATAGAACCCATCAGCATCTCCAACAATTATCAGTATTTTGCCAGTTTTGTTTCATGGATTTCTTCTCTCTTCCCTCTTTTCCCTAAATTATTCTAAAGCAAATCTCATGTCATGTCATTTCCCAATAAATACTTCAATATGTATCTCTAACTGAACATTTTTTCAGATATTTTATATCATTATCATAACTAATGAAATAAGTAATTTTTTTATTTTTAAAAAATTTTTTCATTATTCTTTTCTTAGTAGTGTGAAAATGGAACAAGTAAATCCTTAGGATCATCTAATATACCTAGCCCTTATTCAGACATTCGTTATTGGTTAAAAAAATTATTTTTCCTTTTTGGTTTTAGTGAATCTGTAAAGTGATAGGTAGACTTTGAAAGTTGAATAATGAAATATACTACTTAGTAAAGTGTCACTAATTACACTAACAAGGAAGAATCTGAATTGATTTTAAACATTTGGATTATGGCATTGTTCTGAAGAAGTGTGCCTATCCATTGCTTCCATATTCATCAGGAACCAAATTTAGGAAAGGTTGTCCTTGGGGCATTTGTCTTAATGAATGAACTCCAGCCAGCAACTTAGGATCTACCTGCTCATCTCAAAATAACAGTCTGATTTTCTGTGGCATATCTCCTCTCTTGATGACATTAGTGATGTTTTGTTCATAGACCAAGACTATACCATTTGGAAGGGGTGAGAGGCAGCATCTTGCCTGCCTGCCTGCCTGCCTTCTTTCCTTCCTTTTTCCTTTCTTTTCTTTTTCTTCCCATTTCAGCCTCCCCAATAGCTAGGTTTACAGGCGTGGGTCATCAGGCCTGGCTAATTTTTATATTTTTTTTGTAGAGCCGGAATTTTGCTGTGTTACCCAGGCTGGTCTCAAGCTCCTGACCTCAAGGAGTCCACCTGCCTCAGCCTCCCAAAGTGTTGGGATTACAGGCATGAGCCACCACTTCTGGCCAACATTTCTTAATAGAAGAGTTAGACATTCATTTTTTAATGAAGAAATAATTATTTATAATTAGCATTTCACTGATCATATTTAAATAGCTATTTCTGAACTATTTTAATTCTAGAAGATAATTTCATTTTTGGTCCTGAAATATTCCAGATCATTGGTTCTCAAATCTGGCTATGCAACAGTATCATCTTGGTGTGGGTCAAATGAGTAACTCTCTCTGCATGCAAAGTTAGAACATTGGATTCCAAGTCATTCCCCTGAAATATTGCTCTTTTTAAGTTGCCTAGTAATCCCTTCTCTGTGCCCCCGCTCCCATAAATATAGACAATTAAATTTATTGTTTACACCTGTTCTCTTAAAAACTGAATTATGTTAGCCTCTTAATTTATAATGTCTGAATTAATAGTTATGTTTTTCCTGTATTTCTTTTGTGGTGATTCACTTTAGTAATTACATATAAGTGAAAATGCTGAAAGTTTAAAAAATCCCCCCCTTCCCAAATAGTTAAATATAACTCTTCAACATAAGCAAAAGGTTTTCTAGAGCAGGGATTTACAAATCTGGCTAGTCCCCTGTTATTTTACAGTCTTAGCCACTGGTTTATTTATATGTATGTGTGTATACACACACAGACACACACAAATTTATATATACATATATGTATGTGTATGTACATACATAAATATATATATTTTTAAAGAGATGGGGTCTTGCTCTGTTTTGCAGCCTGAATGGAGTGCAGTGGGGCCGTCATAGCTCACTGCAGCCCCAAACACTTGGACTCAAGTGATCTTCCTGCCTCAGACTCCCGAAGCGCTGGGATTACAGGCGATTTGTATATTTTTAAATGGTTGTATATAAGTACCTTATCCTTAATTTTGCCTCCTGGGAAAGCCTACAGTATTTTCTGGGCCTCTCTCTAGACCAAATAAGTTTCTCTAGTAGTATTTCTTTTAAAGGGTATGCTGTAGTCCAGCTCCTCTTGTAGATGAATGCAAAGGAGACTTGATGTTAATAGACCCCCCTCCCCTCCCACTTTTATAAAAAAACGAGCTGGAAATCTCCATTTCAACATGAAATATTCTGATTTTAAAATATTGGCAATGAATTCAGAATTCTAAAAGACATTTTCTGGTTACCTCATTGTGTACTAAGTATGTTTGTAAGCTTATAGTTCATAACTTCTGAGCTAGCAGGTGCTGAGAAAGGGTGCCAGGTCATGATTCTGCAAGCCTGTGTAATATTTTTGGTGGCTCTAGACTTATTTTCTTCTCCATTGGCTTTATTTCTGTTTTGTAAGTCAGGCTACAATAAAGGAAACAAATGTAAATGTATTTTAAGTAAAACTGAAATTTTGCCAATAGTTAATAATTAAACCCATTTCTAAATGGAATCCTTAGCCAGTTTGGCAGTAGGAAATTGTTAAAATCAATTGATGTCTTCCCTTCTGTGGTTGAGGAATCGGATATTTTTTCAAACAATTTTTGAGTAGCGTTATCAAGTTAGTATATATATAAATTAGAAGTTAGTAAAGGATCAAGATCCAATGACCACATTAAAGAAACTACACTGTAAATACTTTATTACAGTTTTATACCTTAATATATTAAATATGATTAATTTTATTCCATTTTAAAAGCTTTTTTTCTGGATCTCACAGACTCTGGATCATCATTATTAACATTAGCTTGTCATTGCATTGCAGCCATGTGGAACTCTTGGCTTTTGGATCCTCTTGGACTTTTAGAATACCAAGTTTCAGCTAGGTATTTTTCTAAATGGAAGACAGCACATAATATAGTACAAGTCTCAAAAGTGAGAACTGGGCAAGTTAGTGTAGCCAAAATAAGAGAACTGTGTCATGGTGGCTTTGGGTAATTTTTGCTGGCTTGACAATCTCTGAGGTTTGGTGTATGATCAGTTTTGGTTTCGACAATTGAGATCTGTCAGAAGACGGTGAAAGCAACAAAGTCAACATTGTGATGGAGGAGTTCAATGATATGACCTCTGAAATGTAAGATTTTTCCAGGGACAGCCTGTTAAAAACTGGATGAGTTTGGAGGTCATTTTTGTGAGAAGTAGGTATGAGGAAGGATTTCAAATAAACTTAGTAGACTGTTTTAATTTTGAATACTCCTTGCTTTTCTCTTTAACACATTGGCAGAAAAGAGTTGGAAAATTTCGAGGAAAATAAGGCAGTTTATTCAAATATAATATTTATTTCACCTTGAAGAATAATACATTAAATATTGGGCAATTCACTATATATGCATAAAAGGATTTTTTATGGCAATAATTGGCAATATAGTATGTAAAAACAAATTTCAGGCTGGGTGTGGTGGCTCATGCCTGTAATCCTAGCACTTTGGGAGGCTGAAGTGGGTGATCACTTGAGGTCAGGAGTTCCAGAGCAGCCTGGCCAACATGGTGAAACCCCGTCTCTTCTAAAAATACAAAAAAATTTAGCCAGCTGTGGTGGTGTGTGCCTGTAATCTCAGTTACTTGGGAGGCTGAGGCAAGGAGAATAGTTTGAACCTGGGAGGCAGAGGCTGCAATGAGCCGAGATCGCAACACGGAACCCCAGCCTGGGTAACAGAGTGAGACTCTGTCTCAAAAAAAATAAAATTAAAATTAAAAAAAATCATTTCAGTTACTGTCATTACCTGCTTTGAAACATTTATATGTTGTTTAAAAAATGAAAATGAACTAAAATTAGTTTCTTTTTGAGAGTTTTTACAGCAAGAAATAAGTTAGGTGTCTAAAAATAGTGTTTATATTATTGATGTAATACTTTCATCATAATAAAGAATATTCATAAATATAAGTGTGGGTAATAAAAAGAACACTAAGAACTTTCAGATATGGGGAAGTTAAGGTGAAGTGATCTGAGTAGAGCCAGAATGATGTTTCATGTTTTAATAATTAACTGAGAACGGTTTTCAGATCTTGTCTCTAGATTGGGCCTAGAAGGTTTATGTAGGAGTTGGAATTAATTTCTTTTTTCTTTTTTGTTTTTTTAATTTTGAGACACAGTCTCGTTCTGTCACCCAGGCTGGAGTGCAGAGGTGCGATCTTGGCTCACTGCAGCCTCTGCCTCCCAGATTCAAGCAATTCTCCTGCCTAAGCCTCCTGAGTAGCTGGGACTACAGCCACGCATCACCACACCCGGCTAATTTTTTAGTAGAGATGGGGTTTCACCATGTTGGCCAGGATGGTCTCCATCTCCTGACGTTGTGATCTGCCCACCTTGGCCTCCCAAAGTGCTGGGATTACAAGTGTAAGTCACCGCACCAGGCCCCAGAGTTTCATTTAGTTAAATCTCTATGTGACTTTTTTCTCCTGATGATAATTGGAATAGCATATATATATATATATATATATGTAAACAATGTGAACACTGAACTGAAAATTTACAAAACTAAGGGTTGGATTTAACTCTGCAACTTTCAGCAAAATCTTTCACCTCTGAATTTCTTTTTCCCTAGCTATAAAAGTCAAGGTCTTGGACTAGACTTTTAAGGTACCTCCCTTCTTGAAGCACTGTCTTAAACAACCTTAAGGCCTATCAGCAGAAGATAGGTTAACTTAATGATGGCAAATTGAGATAACAAGCTACTATGAAGCTGTTTAAAATAAATGAGGGGAGTCTATTAGTACAGACGGGGTATGATTTATTTATTCATCCAGCAAATTTTGAGTCCTTCTGTATGCCAGACACTATTCTTGGTACTAGGAATATAGAAAAGAACATACTGATATAGAGTTTACATTATAGAAAGAGAGCAGACAATAAATAAGTGAATAAATACCATAGTGTCAGGGAGTGATAAATGTTATGAAAAAAGATGAAGTACTTTCTCAAATCTCTGAGACTTGATAAGGGGGAAAAGAAGATATAGAACATATATGGGACACTTACTAGAATTTTTAAAAGACTTTGGGGTTGGTTGCTATTAAAGAGGCTGGTGGTCAGGGTATGGCATGGTAGGGAGAGAGCCCTACTCATATCCTTTTGTGCTGTTTGATTTTTTTTTGGTGGGGGGGGATCTCATGCGCATGTATTACTGAAAAAAAAATCCTTAATGATGTGAGAGAAAATATTTTGGTGGCATATTTAACATGCTTTAGTCCAATCTGAACTTTTTTGGCTGACTGTACTAGTCTTTATCTATGTGTCCTGTGTCCTAACAATGTTTAGAAATAAAGTTTTTTCGTTTTTGGTTTTATCAGACTTTTCCTTTTAATATGTACATGCCTTTTTTGTATTAACATTTGCAGCACTAAAACTTAAGTTTATATGTAACCCTCTTTAATTGTTTTAAATATCTTAAACAGAAAATTTATCTAAGTTCTAAACTTTTGAGTAAGCATAAACATAGATTGCTTACTCAATGTCTTCCTTAGGATAAAAATTAAAGTTGCTGACATTGTGTCTTATGTTAAACTGGGATTTTTATTTCATTTTTAATATGTTTATTTTTAGGCTTCAAACATCACTGAACTTGGAAAACTCAATATCACTTTTTTTCCTTGTAAAAAAAAATCAGCTTGCTAAGCATCTTTCCTGATTTTTATCTTTGTTCTTTTCTAGTTGGATGAAAAATCTGACAAACAGTATGCTGAAAATTATACAAGAGTGAGTATATAAATTCCTAAGGGAAATTATCAAGGTCAATTAAACTTGTTATCTGTGACTTGCTCGTTATTTATTTTACAACAATTGGTCTGATGTAGCTGCTCTTCCTCCCTTCATCTATTTCCTGTCCTTGACCCTCCAAAATTCCTTCGATGTTAGATCATGTGAGGCCCTGGAAAGAAAAAATACGCTGCATTTTATTTCCTTGAATGTCGCCTCTTTAGCTTTTGGCTGCTTTTTTGATTTTCATTCCTCTAGAAATTGATCCTGAGAAGAAGCCAGTAAACACTGAATATGAAGTTTCTTTAGGAATGGTGGTGACAAACTCTAAGACTTTGTTTTCTTTTATATATAAATTGTTTCTTGAAGTAAAATATTCCTTTCTAGGATTTGCTTTGTGTTAAAGTCTCTTTCTTCTGAAAGTATTTTTAGAAAGTCAATTAGGGAAATAATTTATCAGAATTAATTTTATGCTATACCCAAGAAAGACAAATTGGCTCTGTCCAGTAGAAAAATAATGCAAGCCACAAATCTGAACTTATATGTAAGTTTAAATTTTCTGGTAGCCACATTTGAAAAGTAAAAAGAAACAGGTAAAATTAATTTAGGTAATATATTTTATTTAATCCAGATATCCAAACTTTGTCAACATATAATCAATATAAAATTACTAGGCTGGACTCAGTAGCTCACACCTATAATCCCAACACTTTGGGAGGCCAAGGTGGGTGGATCACTTGAGGTCTGGAGTTCGAGACCAGCCAGACCAACATGGTGAAACCCTATCTCTACTAAAAATGCAAAAAAAAAAAAAAAAAATTAGCCAGACATGGTGTCCCACATCTGTAGTCCCAGCAACTCCTCAGTCTGGGAGGCTGAGGCAGGAAAATTGCTTGAACCTGGGAGGTAGAGGTTACAATGAGCTGAGATCTTGCTACTGCACTCCAGCCTGGGCAGCAGAGCGAGACTCCACCTCAAAAAAAGTAAGAAAGAAACAAAACTAATAAATATAAAATTATTAATGAGATATATTTTATTCATTTTTCTACACTAAGGCTTTAAAATCTGGTATGCATCCTATACTCAACTCTGAGTTTGGACTAACCACATTTCAAGTGCTCAGTGGCTAATTGCAAGTATATTGGACAGCACAGATTCATGCTGTTTATTAATCAATAGCATAATCTGACATTAAACTAATTTTGGGAAGAACGGTCTACATTCATAGTAATATCCAGTGTTGCTGCTCTCCAGTGCAAATAGTGTCTTCATCTTTATCAACAAAGTATTGGAGAAAGAAGAGATTCATAAGCAGTTCAGAAACTAAAAATGGGAAGTGCTGATTAGCATATTAGTTATAAAATTCTAAAACTGCTTTAATCTGATGTGCTCACTTCAGTGGATAGCAAAGATAAACTTAGGAAATAAACAACCCTCATAAAAACTATTTTCTTTTTGGTTATGTTGAATTCTAGATTCTGATAAGGTATTTGTGTTAATGAAATTTTGCTTAGTATGCTTGGGCCCTTCTCTGGATATCTCTTCCCACAAAGCCAATCTAAATTGACCATTGATTACACATGATAACTTACTCATCTGAAGGCCACATCTTCCCCAACCACCCGGCCCTGTTTTTAGTTTCCATAGCAAACATATTTTTAAAGAAATGAGACTTAGAAGTGTCATATTTCTGTTTGTAGCCTTCATCTCGAAATTCTGCCTCGGCAACAACCCCTCTAAGTGGAAACTCATCCAGACGAGGAAGTGGGGACACCAGCAGCTTAATAGATCCAGACACCTCATTAAGTGAATTACGGGTAAACTGAAGTTTTTGGTTTTCTTTTTAAAAGCAGTTTTTTGACTTCCTGGTAATACACTACAACTTTTAAACTTTAACGTGACTTAGTAGAAATAAGGAATATGATTCTTTTTTAAAAAATTAGTACAGTTCAAATTAGTACAGTTAAAAAGTGTGACTCAGGTGTTTCAGAGTTGAAAGGAAGGAGATTAGTTAGTTCTTTTTTCTGTCCTCTTTCCTGAAAATGTGATGGTGTTGGAATTTCTGCTAATTTACAAATGCCAAAAAAAAGCACTTTGTAATGTATGTAAAAGTAATTTTATCAGAAACAACTGGCCATGTTTTAAATGGAAAATATGTGGGTGAACAAAGAACTAGATTGTGGGAATTATTAGTCTTTTGAGCCATGATGGTACTCAGCTGCTTGAATATAGTTATCTCTCAGTTTTTCATAGTAATAGAAGTGTGATAATATTTGGGTAACAGAACCTGCTGTTTGTGAGGCAAGGGGTAGTCAGAGAAATTGCATTCGTTCATTCATTCAACATTTATTGAGCACTTGGCCTTGGAGATTTAAGCAGCAAAACATGTTCTGGCCTTCAGGATTTCCCTGTTTCATAGGGAAGACAAACTGATACAAAACCAGGTGGTGTTATACAATAGTAGCAAGAATAGGGCTGTTAAGGTAATTAAGAAAAGCATCATCTAAATTGGACTAGGAGAAGAGATAACAAAAGACTTTTCAGAAAAGACAACTTTGAGCTAAGGTTTGAAGGAAAAATAAAAATTAACCAGGCAAAGAAATAGAAGGGGGAAGCCTTTCTCAAAGAAATGCATTCAGAGAACCCATAGTTAGCTGTATAGCAAAGTTGCCAGAGGGTAGGATGAGAAGTGAAGAACTGTAGTAAGAGTGAAGGCTGGAAAAGTAGTGTGGGGTCAAATCACAAAGCATCTTGTATTCTAGCCTGAAAGGAATTCAGTTTTACCCTGTCAACTATGGGATGTTAAACAGGAGAGCAATACTATCTGCTTTGTATTCTTAAAAAATAACTTTGATCACAGTCAGAGGAAGCATTACAGGCCAGAATTTCTGAGCAGTAACTCTGTGGTTCAACAGTGAGGATGAGGTGAGCAAGTCAAAATGCAAGGGGAGAAAATGTAAGAAACTTGCTCTGGAGTGAATACGAGAGACTGGGAATTGGTTGGGCAATAGGTAGGGAGAGAGAAATTTAAGAAAAGATTTTTAGCTTTCTTTTCAAGATGAGATTGATTATTTATTTCTTTGGTTGAGTTGAGGCAGTGGAGAGAGAGGATGAAGGTTGAGGAAGGAGAGAGGGTAACTGACAGATCAAAGTGCCTGAGTTGGTGAGAGGAGAGTCCAGGACTTGGATGGATGGGCTTACCTGGACTGGAGGTCCCCTCTTCACTGACACAGTAGAGGAAGTAGGACAGGTGGTGACTGAGTAAAATTGTAGGTAGGGGCTGGTCTGAGTGCAGTAGTGTTTACAAGTAATTGATCACAATCAGTCACAGATTTCTTTGTTCCTTCTCCCCTTTCGTTGCTTCGCTTGACTAGCCTTAAAAAAAATTGTCAGTAAGATTGGAAAAGGAGTCTGACTTGTGAAATGGGCCACTTGTGGAAATGGGCTGGGGGTTAGGGGAGGATGGAGGGGCTTGCAACAGTGTCAGAGAAGGAGAGCACCTCGGCCAGCATGGCCATGGCTTTGAAGGTATCAGTAGTAATTGAACTCTTACTAGCTCTTACTGTGTACCAGACATAAGTGCCTGGGTGGAAAGTTGAATAAGTTGCCTTTAGGTGCAACATTCCAGTGGAACAAAAGGATAGGAGGACAAGGCCCTCCAGCTTTAGACTTAGCTCGCTTTTGTCATATTGCTTGTTGCTTGTTTTTCTTCCTTGAGAGAATGACCTTCTTGAAGGAACTGATATTTTGTATCTTAGCATTTACCTCCTAATAGGTCCTTCGTAAATGTCTATTAAGTGAATCAATGAGTAAAAAACAGTCAAACCTACTGGAGAGGCAGTGAAGGGAGCAGGGAAAGTTTAATACCAAAAATGTGTATGGTCAGCCTGTAATAATTGATCCTGCTTATAATTGCAGAATTGTATTTAGGGCCCTGTGCAGTTATTTTGGACATAAATCGAGCATTCAGAATAGACCTTATATAACAAGGTCAGGCACTAGGGAAACAATATTTTCCATTTAAAATTTGACCTGTTTCACTTTTCTTATAAGGATTATGGTAACATTTGGAGCAAGTGCTTTTCTCATCATTTAAATGGTATCTATTTGACATTGTGTTCAAAATGTTTGTGCTTAACTTCCCTCCCTTTACTCCTTCTCTCTCTAGTTAACTGTGGTCATTAACCAAGTCATTGAAAGAAAACTTTGTTCATATTCATTTATTATGTTTTTTAAAACTTGTGTATG
The DNA here is from genome assembly GCA_004027715.1 of Plecturocebus donacophilus. Lineage (NCBI taxonomy): Eukaryota > Metazoa > Chordata > Mammalia > Primates > Pitheciidae > Plecturocebus > Plecturocebus donacophilus. The sequence goes on from PVKP010009511.1 coordinate 41,288, forward strand.
AATCATTAAAATTTTCTGCCTCTTATTAATTTACTGTATATGTTACTAGTTCTAGGTGAAGCATTATACTAAATACTTTTAAGTGATTTATAAAATATTAAAAATTGCATGATTTTGTGTTATAATTTATATAGCTTTTTCCCTTATATATAGCCCTGTCTCCATTTGCTGTGCTGTTATCAACAGAATTTAATGCCGAGAAAATATTTAACTTTAGATTGATTACTCTAGACCTTCCCCCAGTCCCACTATCCCCTGACCTGTTTGCCTCTTTCAGTGGTTGGGAGTGGGAGTTACGTTTTTGTATTTTGATTTCTCTGCTTTTAGTCTGAAATATACAAAAGTGAGTCACGTTTCATCTGAATCCTTTGCGATTTAAGATATGTTTGTGCATGTTTTATGCAATGGTTCATTCCTATGTCCTGCAGGATATCTATGACCTTAAGGACCAGATACAGGATGTAGAAGGGAGATACATGCAGGGGCTTAAAGAACTAAAGGTATCAGGGCCCATTCTGCAGCCCAAGCATGCTCTGTATGCAGAAGTGTTGGCAATGGTGGCTTTGCAAATTCTGTTAACCTACTGCACATAGCTTTACTAACAGTGTTTGTCTTTCAAGCATGTGCTTAACCTGCAGTGCATAGGAATGGTGAACTTTCAATCTCTGCTTATGTTTAAATATGTAGTACAGTTTTTGAATATTCACCAGAAGATATCCTTATAGTTTTTTTTTTTTAAATTATTTTTCTTATAGAGACAGAGTCTCACTATGTTGCCTAGGCTGGTCTCGAACTCCTGGCCTCAAGCCATTCTCCTGCCTTGGCCTCCCAAGGTTCTGGAATTACAGGCGTGAGCCACCATGCCCAGCCTCCTTTACAGTTTTAAAACCTTGTAAAAATACATGCATATCCCTTGTGTCTTAGCCATACAACATTAAATTGGGCAAACACCTAAAAAAATACTAAGAATATTTTTATTGAGAATTGGACCTCAAAATTCTTCCATGCTAAATGAAAAAATGTTGCATATTTCCGTTACCAAACTGTCAGTATTAAATGTGGGAGGAAGTAGCAACTGAGACATCATCATTATAAATATGCCTCCTGGAGGAAGGAACCTGAAGGCATAAGGCCTGTATTTTCTTTTGGCTGGGATTTTCTTAACCTGTAGATCAAAAAGGATGACACAGATCTAGTGCCTTAAAGAATTTGGAGGTAAATTTAAATGGTCTTTATCTTTTCCCAGAAAGTATGACTAACATTTTTCTGTATAAATGTGTGTGGCAGAGGTAAATTTAAATGGTCTTTATCTTTTCCCAGAAAGAATGACTAACGTTTTTTTTGTATAAATGTGTGAGGCAGACAGTTTGGTTGTAAATAGCATTTAGTTATCATGCTCTTCTTTTTCTTATGTTTCATTCTGAAGTTCAAGCCTCCTATTTGGAGGAAACCAAAAGTTTATTTGAACACATGTATGTCCTGATTTGAAATCAATATACACACTGCAGGCCAGGCGCAGTGATTCATGCCTGTAATCCCAGCACTTTGGGAGGCCCAGGTGGGCAGATCACCTGAGGTCAGGAGTTCAAGACCAGCCCGGCCAACATGGCAAAACCCGGTCTCTACTAAAAATACAAAAAATTCACTGGGCATGGTGGCAGGCGCCTGTAATTCCAGCTACTTGGGAGGCTAAGGCAAAAGAATTGCTTCAACCAGGAAGGTGGAGGTTGCAGTGAGCTGAGGCTGTGCTTTTGTACTCCAGCCTGGGTGACAGAGCTAGACTTTGTCTCAAAACAGACACACACAGAAACAAAAAAGCAAAATACACACTATACCTCTAAAAAATCAAAAAGCAAGACATTCAGAAAGATGACTCAGGATATATCCAAAGGACAAAGCATGGACTTCATGGGCAAGGCTTTTGTCAGCCTCCATGGCATGATTTGAAGTAGCCTAGCTATCGTACCCCGTCATGCAAATGGTATGGTTTATTAGAAACAGAGTAAGACTTAGGACCAACAAAGGTGAGGCCTTCAATGGGAAGTGCTCATGAGGAAAGTCTGAAAGTTGCTGAGAGAGCAGCATGCGTTTTTCAGTAAATATCAGAAGAATTACTAATGAGAATTAGTTGTTCTCATTTAATCTTCTTTAATCTTTAGAATTTGATCTCTCTTTTAAGGTTTTAGAGATACAACTTTTAGAAATATCTTGGATCAAACAAATCTGGTATATTGAATTAATATGCTTATATTGAAGTCACATATGTAACAGTGTATCAGGAAAGCAATCATGTGATTCAGGAGCATTCTTACTGTCATTTTACTTTATTTAAAACATTTTTTCCTTACATGTTAGAGCTACCATTTATTGCATTCTTTGAAGAATACAAAAGAACAGATTAGATTTGAGATTTGAACAGAGGAGATCCCTTTTTCTAATTTATGCCAGAGTATAATTGAACTTGACTTCAGATTACATTTATCCTTGACACTTTGAAGTGGAAAAAACTCCACAAAAATAAAGAAAAATTGTCTGATTGGTGACCAAGCATGGTGGTGTGATGTATCCTATTGAAGAAGGATGTTGGCTCATTGCTTGTGACGTTACTCTTATTATGTTTGCCTTAGGGATGCTCTCAGCCACTCTCCCCTCCGTCCTTCCTTTTATCAGGAAAGTTGATTACTATTGCTAATACAGTATTTGCCCATGGTGTACTAGTATGTAGTGTGTACTATTACCCAGAAAATGTAGTAAAATATTAATTGTAAAATTTAAGTGATCTATTTCATAAAAGATTAATGATTCTGTAAATCAAAGGATTAAACCCATTAACCCATTTTAAAAACTGTTAAAATTAATACCTTATTAAATTTAAGTAGAGAATTATAGCAATAAATAACAGGAGTAAATCTATAGTGACCGAAAGCTTTCCAAGATAATATAGAAAAAAGGCAAGCTATAGAACAAAATGTAGAATATATAATTTGTATTAAAAATATATATGAAGTCGGCCGGGCACGGTGGCTCACGCCTGTAATCCCAGCACTTTGGGAGGCCGAGGTGGGCGGATCACGAGGTCAAGAGATTGAGACCATCCTGGCCAACAGGGTGAAACCCCATCTCTACTGAAAAATACAAAAATTAGCTGGGCCTGGTAGTGGGCAGCTGTAATCCCAGCTACTTGGGAGACTGAGGCAGGAGCATTGCTTGAACCCAGGAGGTGGGGGTTGCAGTGAGCCGAGCTTACGCCACTGCACTACAGCCTGGTGCCTGGGCAACATGGTGAAACCTTGTCTCTACAAAAAAAATTAGCCAGGTGTGGTGGCACTTGCTTGTGGTCCCAGCTACTCAGGAGGCTGACGTGGGAGAATCACCTGAGTCTGGGGAGGTTCCAGCCTGGGCGACAGAATGAGACCCTGTGTCAAAAAAAAAACAAAAACTGTTTGTGTGTGTGTGTGTGTGTGTGTGTGTGTGTGTGTGATGTATGTATTTTTATTTAGATATAATTCACATTCCATAAAAATTTACTTAAAATTTTAATTAGGTGTTTTTTAGCATACTCACAGAGTTGTGCAACTAGCACCACAACTCATCTGTGGAACATTTTTATCACCCCAGGCTGGGGTGCAGTGGCATGATCTCAGCTCACTACAGCCTCTGCCTCCTAGGTTCAAGCAATTATCCTGACTCAGCCTCCTGAGTAGCTGTAATTACAGGCACCCGCCACCACACCCTGCTAATTTTTGTATTTTTAGTAAAGATGGGGTTTCACCATGTTGGTCAGGCTGGTCTGGAACTCCTGACCTCAAGTGATCCGCCTGTCTTGGCCTCTCAGACTGCTAGGATTACATACAGGCGTGTGTGAGCCACCGCAGTCTGCTGGTTTATAGTGCTTTTGGTGTATCTAAGAAATCATTGCCTATCCCAAGGTCATGAAGATTTATTTATATTTTCTTTGAAGCATTTTATTGTTTTAGCTCTCACATTTAGATCTGTGGCTCATGTTGAGTTAATTTTTGTGTATAGTGTGAGGTAGGAGTCCAATTTCATTCTTTTGTTTGTGGGTACCCATGCTTGTCCGAATACCATTTATTCTTTTCCCACTGAGTTATGTGGACCCCTTTGTCCAAAATTAACTGATTTTAAATGTGAGAGTTCTGGGCTCTTAATTCCATTTCATTGATAAACATTTGCACCAGTATTTTTAAAATTTATTTCCATAAATGATTACTTTTCCTATGTGAAACATTTTTTTTTAGCTTTAAAAATGTCACTAAGCAGTAGTAATTACCAAATTAGATAGAGTTACACACACACACACACACACACACACACACACACACACAAACGTGTAAGTTATCTTAGGCAGAAAAATTTTGAGGTATATAACATTTCAGGCATTTTGTGGTGCCTTTTTTTCTTTTTTTTACTTCAAAACTTAGCTCTGGATCAAACTCTTTATTTTATTTTGTTTTATTTTAATTATTGATTGGTAGAGATAGGGTCTCGCTCTGTTACACAGGCTGGAGTGCAGTGGCACGATCACTGCTCACTGCAGCCCTGACCTCCTGGGCTCAATCAGTCTTCTCACCTCAGCATTCCAAGTAGCTGGGACTACAGGTGGGCCTCCGTGTCTCGCTAATTTTGTATTTTTTTGTGGAGACAAGGTTTTGTCATGTTGCTCAGGCTGGTCTTGAGCTTCAGGGCCCAAGATCTACCCACCTTGGCCTCCCAAAGTACCGGGATTACAGACATGAAACACTGTGCCTGGCCAAGCTTTTTAAAAAATATTCATTTTTGTATTGCTACATGACTGAAATGTGGGTAATTGCTGGGAAAAAATATTTACCTTTATATTGGCATTTTTATGCAGAACAGGAAAGTACTGGAAACAACTGTCTAGAAAGTAGCAAAATTCAAATGAGTATGAAGTTCACTTATATAAAGAGAGGCCAAATTCTGTGGTATCACTGCATTCTGAACACCAGTTTGTTATTAAAATGTAAGAGTAAAATTTCTGAAAATATTGATTCATTTCGTGACTTACAGATATATGTCGTTTGCACTTCTTTCATCTGTCAGAGGCTATCTTGCTGCTTAATTTTGTTTTCTTGGGGAACAGAGAGCACATATTGTTCTTATAAAGGCATTATCGGCTTATTGTTTTCCTGTTTCATGTGCATGTTACTAAACAAGGAGTTTCCCAAACCACTTGTATTTTATGAAAATACATCTTTATGTGTTTGTGGCAGTGCCATAATTTCCTGTTATATTGCATATATACAATTAGCATATTTTAGATATCAGACTGATGACTTCAACTCTTATTTAGGAATCTTTATCTGAAGTGGAAGAAAAATACAAGAAAGCCATGGTTTCCAATGCACAGTTAGACAATGAGAAAAACAATTTGATCTACCAGGTGGATACACTCAAGGATGTTATTGAAGAGCAGGAGGAACAGATGGCTGAATTTTATAGAGAAAATGAAGAAAAATCAAAGGTAATGCTTACCTGATATTTTCTCTTGGGGCAGAAAATAAAAGCCTGCCACTTATAAAGTGATGGAATATTGTGGCATACTTACTTAGGAATGATGTTTCAGTCAAAACTGAATGGCCCAAGGAAATTGAAAGAACACCATGAGGTTTCAGGCCCTGACATATTTTCCTTTTCTGTTTTTTAAAAATTATTTTCCTAAGGAAAAGCTTATGTCTTCTGTTAAGTTTCTGAAAATAGAATAGAACTAAAGTTTTATCTTCATTTTCTATCTCTTAATCAGGTCAGTTACAGTGAGTTACTTACTTCTTCCAGTTATAAGTGGCTGGAACTCCCACAAAGCTCCAAAGACTCTCAGTAAAATGAGTCATTCTTTTCTATGAACTTCTGAACGGTTCAAGAGAATTCATTTTCTAAATAATTGGATAGATGTCTTTAATCGGTTATTTTAAATCAGCAGTTTGGAGATGTGGGTCAGAAATTGAAAGATGTTTTCTTTAGAGGTTTATAAGCTATAATGTTAAAATGTACAGATGGAGAATAAAATTCATTGCCCAAGACTAGGATTTGCTCTTTGACAACTGCAGAAAACAAATTGGGATCTTTTAAAGGCATATGTTTCAGACTTTTTAAAGTGTTGATGTCAGTTCAAGCAGAGGTCAAATGGATATTATTGCCAGAAATGGATTGCTACTACATTGCTAATATAAAAAAATCCAGAAAATAATTTAGGAAATGCATATTGATAAATTATTAGAAACAACAATCTGAATTTGCACAAAACAAAGGGAGAGAAGCTGTTTATATAATCTCCAAGAGGCCAGCATTACTACCATTGTCCTTATAGGAATTTCTTTCCTTGAGGGCTAGAAGTGCCCATTCCAGCCTGTTTTGTTCACATTCAAAAAGTGTTAGCCAGGTGTTTGGAGGAGAGAGGGATGAATAGATCAGAGCACAAAGGAGTTTTAGGCCAGTGATACTATTCTGTATCATATTATAATGGTGGATGCATGTTATTATGGTTGCATGTATTGACACATTAGTCCAAAACCATAGAAGGTACAGCACCAGGAGTGAACCCTAATGTAATCTCTGGACTTTGGGTGACAGTGATCTGTCAGTGTAGGTTCATTGATAGAATGAAATATACCACTCTGTTGTGGGATGTTTATAATAGGGTAGACTGTGCATGTATGGGGACAGGGAGTATATGAAAACTGTCTGTACTTTAAACATAATTTTGCTGTGAATCTAAAACTGCTCTAAAATTATTTAGGACTGGTATTTAAATGGTGAAGAAGAGGCTTCTAGTTGTTTCATATTGGACTAACAGTGGCCTGCGGAAGAGCATTATGTGCTGACAAAAGGTGGTTTCCTCTTTGATTCTTCTTGTAAACCCTATAGGCCATTTTTGGAGATTCCGAGCCATCATGCTTTTCCTAGAGTCCTATGGACTCCTTTTTTTTGCCGTCCCACACATTTTTTCATATCTATTTTTGGCTCTTTGCCTCTATCAGATTAAAGTAAAATCTCATGCTAAGTATATAATGGTCAGTACTAAAATGAATTATCTTTCCATCATCTCAAATACTCGAGCATTTTTAAAAATAAAACCCTTATAATTAGCTATTTTAACCAACTTAGTTTTTCTCTTGATTATTTTAGAAGGTAATAGAGTTATTTTAGTATGCATAGTTTTTTTATTTCTTAATCCTGTATGTTTTTTTTGGAGACAAGTTCTCACTCTGTAGCCCAGGCTAGAGTGGAGTGGCAGGAGTATAGCTCTTTGCAACCTCTGTCTCCAGGCTCAAGTAATCCTCCCACCTCAGTCTCCCGAGTAGCTGGGACTAAAGGCATGTACCACCACGCCTGGCTAATTAAAAAAAAAATTTTTTTTATAGAATCAGGGTTTTACCATGTTGCCCAGGCTGGTCTCCAACTCCTGGGCTCAAGCAGTCTGCCCACCTCAGCTTCCCACAGTGCTGGGATTAGAGTTGTGAGCCACTGTGGTGCGCCTTCTTATACTTTTCAGACGTAAAATGTATTAAGTTTTTTTTAATACTCTGGAAATTTGCTTCACGTACCATGTTGCAGAAGACTTTGTGACGGTATCTCTTTCTAACATAGCTTTACTCCCAGTTCTCTCATTCTAAACAACGATTGCTTTGTACAGTAGAATGTTTATATTCAGAGATAAACGAAGAGGTCAGGCACTGGTGTATGTCATTGCAGAAGCAGGTAGTGAGAGTAGAGAAGGACCGTTCAATGATAATTATACAGTATTAATGAAAGTTTTCTAGACGTCTTTAGTGCCTCCTGGAATTATAATAACTATTTATTTTATATTTTTATTTTATTTTATTATTTTTACAGACAGGGTCTCACTCTGCTCCCCAGGCTGGAGTACAGTGGCACAGTCATAGCTCACTTTGATCTCCTATGCTCAAGCGATCCTGAGTAGCTAGAACTGTAGGCACATGCCACCATGCCTGGCTGTTGTTTAAAAATCTTTTTGTGGAGATGAGGCCTTGCTATATTGCCCAGGCTCGTCTTGAACTCGTGACTTCAAGCAGTCCTCCTTCTTTGGCCTCCCAAAGTGTTGGGATAACAGACACGAGCCCCTGCACCCAGCCCATTGTTTCTCTTTTAAAGCATAATCAAAAGACCATTTCACACCTGTAAAATTATCAATAATTCATATTACATATTCAATCAATGTTAAGATTTTAGCAGTTTCAAAATGCCATAAATGATTTTTCTTTTTTACACTTAAAAAAGTCAGGATCCAGATAAGTTTCACATCTTGGAATTAGTTGATAAATTTTTAAGTCTCTTTTCATGTATAGGTTCCTTTTCACCTTTTTTCTCCTTATATATGTTGAAGAAACTAGGTTGCTTAATATTTCCCAGTCTTACAGGTTGTCTGCTTTCATCCCCATAGTGTCTTTACCATGTTCCCCTTTCCTCTATATTCTCTGTAAATAGATAGTAAGGCATAGAGACTTAATCAAATATAACTTTAGTTTTTTTGAAAAGTCTGCTTCAAAGATGGTGCAGTTGTCTTCCTTCAGGAGGTCCAACTGTAGGTGAGTGCTTAGATCCTTTAATTGAATAGGGGCTGCAAAATGGGATGTTCTGATTTTATCATTACCAGTTTGTTTATTTAATGTTATTTATTTATTTTGAGACAGAGTTTTGCTCGTGTTGCCCAGGCTGGAGTGCAGTCTTTACTGACTGCAACCTCCGCCTTCCAGGTTCAAGTGATTCTCCTGCCTCAGCCTTCTGAGTAGCTGGGATTACAGGCATGCATCACCATGCCCAGCTAATTTTGTATTTTTAGTAGAGACGGGGTTTCTTACGTTGGTCAGGCTGGTCTCAAACTCCTGACCTCAGGTGATCTGCTACCTCTGCCTCCCAGAGTGCTGGGATTACAGGTATGAGTCATTGCACCTGGCTTATTTAATGTTCTTTTTAAGCAACTTTATTGAGATACATTCACATACCATACAAATCATCCACTTAAAGTGTACACTTCAGTGATTTTTAGTATATTCATATATATGTGTAACCTTCATGACGGTTACTTTTAGCATATTTTTATTACCTCTTTTCCCCAAACCCCTCAGTTGTAATAACCACTGATCTACTTTCTATCTATAGTGTTGCCGATTCCTGACTCACATGAATGGAATCATATAATACATGGTCTTTTGTGACTGGCTGTTTCACTTAGCATCATGTTTTCAAGGTTCATCCATGCTGTACCATGTATCAGTACTTAATTCCTTTTATAGCTTATTAATATTCCATTTTATGGGTATGCTACGTTTCGTTTATCCATTTGTGCACTGATGGACATTTGAGTTGTTTATACTTTTTCCTGTTAAGAATAATGCTGCTATAAACATTTGTGTACAAGTTGTTTTTTGGACCTTTTTCTTCTTAAGAGACAGGGTCTTGCTATGTTGCCCAGGCTGGTAACTCCTGGCCCCAAGCAGTCCTCCTGCCTTGGCCTCCCAAAGTGCTGGAATTATAGGCATGAGCCACCATGCATTGTCTGGACATGTGCTTTCCTTTTTCTTAAGTATATACTTGGGAGTGGAATTGCTGATTCATACGACAAATCTGTGTTTAACCATTTGAACAATGTCAGACTATTTTCCAAAGTCCTGCACCATTTTATATTCTCACACCAGTAGTGTATGCAGGTGTGATTCTCCCACATCCTCACCAACACTTGTTATCTGACCTTTTTATTCCAGCCATCCTAATAGGTGTGGTTTTAATTTGCATCTCCCTGGTGACTTAATGATTTTGAGCATATTTTCATGAGCTTATTGGCTATTTGCATATTTTCCTTGGCAAAATGTCTATTCAGATCCTTTGCACATTTTAAAATTGGATTTTGTCTTTTTATTACTGAGTTATAAGGTCATTTATATATTCTAGATATAAGTATTTCATCAGATAGATTATTTGCAGTTACTGTCTCCCTTTGTGAGTTTTCAAAAAAAAGGAATTGGTTGATTGTCTTCTTACAGTGACCAACTACGTTTCTCTTAAAATATCAATATGAAGTCATAAATTCAAGCATTTGATGTCTTCAGGGCATTGCAGCTTTTCTTTTTGATGCTAAAATTGTCCCATCTTTGGCTAATGTGAACCTCTTCAGGTGTACTTCTGGTGAGTCTAATTGTTTTTGATAGATTCTTTGTTTTCTGGCAGAAGATGTTCCAGTCTGACCTTGTACATTTTCTGCCCCAGACCTGGGATCAGCCATTTGTACAAGGAGCCCTAGTTCTTTTTTAGTGTGAGTGCTAGAGATGCTCATTGCCATAGGTTGGTCACTGTTTATGGGTCTTTTCAGTGGATACATTTGGGAAACATGTATGAATTTTTTTATTTGTTTGACAAAATACATTGTGAGTTCATGCTGCCAGTTCATAACCTCTTCTGTTGTAAGTCTGTATCTTTTTTTCCCCCCACACTACAGTTCCTAGTTCTCAAAGTTTCTAGGGATGATAGTAATTATGTTACGTTCTGTTCTCTTTGCTTTATCCCAAGTTACCTAGAAGAGCAATACTAACATTAACACTAACAATTTAATTACTGAAAATAGGTAAAAGATTTTTATTTTGTTTGTTTTGCTTGGCTGTTATTTTTGCCACTAGTCCTTGTATGGCCAAACTATTGTTTTTAGAAGTTACTTGAAATAGTTTCTTTTTGTGCTACTAATTGGATCTATAGGTAGGTTCACTGCATTTTATTTTCAATATTTAGGAATTACTTTTAAAATTATTTTTATTTAAAAACTTCTGTTATGAAAAAAACACCATAAAATTTACTATCTTAACCATTTTAAAGTGTAGAGTTCAGTAGTGTGAAGCATATTCACATTACTGTGCATTAGATCTCCAGAAATTTTTCATCTTGCAAAACGAAAACTCTACACCCATTAAACAGTTCCCCATTTCTCCCTCCCACCAGCCCTTGGCAACTACTATCCTACTTTCTGTCTCTGTGAATTTGGCTACTCTATGTACCAAATTCATAAGTAAGTAGAATCATAAAATAATTTATCATTTTGTGACTGGCTTACTTCATTTAGCATAATGTCCTAAGGCTCATCCATGCTGTGGAATGTGACAAGAGTTTCTTCTTTTTTAAAGCTGAATAATATTCCACTGTGTATATACTACATTTTGTTTATCCATTCATCTATCGATGGCCACTTGAGTTGTTTCCATTAGGAACTGCTTTTTAAATTTAATTTTGTTTTACAATTATGTAGAATAGTTACATAGATCTTGAGTCAAGTTAACAAAGAAAATATATTTGAAGAAGTTAATCTTCTATCGCTGTCTCTTTATCCCTGTTTTCTCCTTCCTTTAGGGAATTTAAAAATTTAATGGTTTATCTTTCCGTTTTTCAAATCTCAAAAGATATATTAGGTAGCCATTTTTAATCTAAAAAGATATATATATATATATATATATATATATATATATATATATTTTTTTTATCATTCAAAATATATGAATTCGTTATTCTCCTTTCTTAGAAAATGGTAGCATACTATTAATATAAATGCTGTTCTGCACCTATATTTTATCACTTTATGATGAATGTAGTATAGAGATATCTTGCTCATTCTTTTTCACCACTGCATAATTATTCCACAGTATGGATGTACCATACTTTATTCTACCAGTTCCCTATTAATAGACATTCAAGTTTGTCATGTTTTGCTGTTAAAAATAGTCCTGTAGAAATAACATACTACATAGGTCTTTTTGTATTTTGGCCAATATAGCTATGATGAAGAGTGATATTGCTGTGTGGAAAGGTTTGTAGTTTTGCAAGATGCTGCCGAGGTCTCCTCTGTAAGCTTTATACTATTGCATTCTCACCAAAATGTATGAGGGCCTGTTTCCTTCCCCATAGTTCCGTCCTGGAATATGTTGTCAAGTTTTTGAACTTTTACTAGTATTTTGGTGAGACAAATAGTTAGTTTCTATTTCTCTTAGTATGAGTATCTTTTCATATTCAGAGTTATTTTCATTTCTTTTTCTGTAAACTGTTAATTTCTGTAGCTTGTTTTTCTATGCAATTAGTGCTTTTTTTCTTTCTAGTTTTAGAGATTCTCTGCCATTCAAAAGTTTTAGTTATTTGCTTATGTATTTTTTGGAGACAGAGTCTTACTCTATTGCCAGGCTGGAGTGCATTGGCACCATCATGGCTCACTGTAGCCTTGACCTCCCCAGGCTCAGGTGATTCTTCTACCTCAGCCTTCAGAGTACCTGGGACTACAGGCACGTGCCACCAAGCCTGGCTAATTTTTGGATTTTTTGTTGCCCAGGCTGGTCTTGAATCCTTGAGCTCAAGGGATTTACTTGCCTCGCCTCCCAGAGTGCTGGGATTACAGTCGTGAGCCACCAGGCCCAGCCCAAAGTTAATTAGTTATTTGATGGCATCTCATTTGGTCACCCAGGCTGGAGTGATCTCTGCTCACTGCAACCTCCACCTCCCAGGTTCAAGTGATTCTCCTGCCTCAGCCTCCTGAGTATCTGGGATTACAGGTGCACACCAGCGTGCCCAGCTAATTTTTTGAATTTTTACTAGAGATGGGGTTTCGCCATGATGATCAAGCTGGTTTCAAACTCCTGACCTCAAGTGATCTGCCTGCCTCGGCCTCCCAAAGTGCTAGGATTGCAGGCATGAGCCACGGTGCCTGGCAACGTTTTTATTTTTATGTAGTCTAATTTATTGTACCTTTAACTCATTGCTTGTGGATTTTTGAGTCATCTTCTTAGTAAAGATTGCTCTACTCCTTGGTTACTTTTCTTTTAGTTCCTGTACAGTTTGTTCTCCCTTTCCTTCCCTATTCCCCCATTCACTCCCTGACTTTCTTTCTTTATGTACACCTCTGACTGATTTGGAATTTATCCTGGTCTGTGGTGTGGGGTATGGTTCCAATTTTATCTTTTTCCAAATGGATATCCAGTTATCCCAACATTACAAATGTAAAAGTCTTTCTTCTCATTGATTTGAGATGCTCCTGTTTTTGTTGTTTTTAAATGTATTTGAGTATGTAGATGGGTCTTTTCCTGATCTTCTGTTCTGCTCTCTTGGTCTATATTCATGTGCCATGACAACATTGTTTTAATTATAGAAACTTTATGATATGTTTTACTATCTGGTAAGGCCAGCTTTCTTTTTTTTCAGTATGTATTTTTCTGGCTACTTTTTCTTGTGTTTTTCTTTCAAATCAACTTGCCTTGCTCTGATGAGAAAATAAAAACCTGATGGTATTTTTATTTGTATAGCATTAAATTATAGATTAATTTAGGGAGAACTGGCATTTTTATAATGCTGTGAGACTTTTAATCCAGGAAGACAGTATGCCTTTCCATTTATTCAGTTGTACTTCTCTGTCTTTTGGGAATGTTTTTTATAATTTTTCTCATATAGGTTTTTGATATATCTCGTAAGTTTACAGGTACATATTTGACTTAATATTGATTTTATTTTGATACTGCATTTGTTATTCCTTTTTTACATTTTTATTTGTATCTATGAATGTTACTGAATTGTATATGTTCATTTTATAACCTGTTACTTTACTAAATTATCTTTTGTTTATAATAATTTTGCCATTGATTACTTCAGGTTTTCCAGATAAATAATTACACAATTTTTCTAAGTTACTATGAATCAGGAGTTTTGGCATGTTTCTGGAGGTCATATTTAACCTGTGTGTTGTATTGTATGTTTTCAAATTTCTTGTGTGCCATGACCTGTGTAAATGATATCATTTGTTTAATAACAGGAGTTGGAAAGGCAGAAACATATGTGTAGTGTGCTGCAGCATAAGATGGAAGAACTTAAAGAAGGGCTTCGGCAAAGAGATGAGCTTATTGAGGTACGCATATGAACTGTGGAAATACTTAATTTTGAAAAAAATGAGTTGAATAGGATGAAGATGTGTGTGTTGGGAGGGAAGGAGAGTTAAGATGCATCAAAGAGTTTACTTGTCTCTTTACATTTGACTGTACACTAAAATTTTTCAAACATAAACCAGATCATGCCTAAAAATTGATACTATAAATCCTATAAACATTACCCTTCTTTGGTAGCAGACATCTTTGTGTCTCTTATTCCTCAACACACTGTTTCTTAAAGATATCTTAGGAAATGGACAAAAGGAAAAATTAGAGAGTAACATTATTCTTTGGAATTAGTGAATGCACGATTCTTGGGGAATAAGTTTGATTTTCACTCAGGTAGATACATTTCTGAGGTGGCTAAATGAAAAAAGAAGAAATGTGAAGATTGTACAAAAAGGTCAAGAATGGCAAGTCTGAAGGTTCAGGTTTCTGCAGGCGAAGGGATGCCCACATTGTTGGCAGCATCTTGGGAATGGAATGAAGCACAGAACACCAGGACCTCTTTGACAGCATTTGTCCTCCTTGTAGGCCCACTCCATTGCATGTATCTTCTTTCTTTAAACGTGCTGTTCCCTCTTGAGATGATGCTTTTACATAAATATGGAAATAAGTTTGAGGGGGGATCCTGCCCACTATCTAGGTGTGGCTATCAAAGGCTTCTAATGTCAATTTAGTGTTGACAGCCAGAGATGTCAGGAAGCATAGATGTTAATGATCCCAGGGGAGGTCGCTCATGTACCACACGTGTCCACACTCCTGGCTACTCAGACCGTAGCCTTTCTTTTTCTCTCCCTCTTTTGCTCTTTCCCCTCAGATCTACCTCTTAATATCTCTCTCTACAAATGACTTTTAAAAAACTATTTAATAGAGAAAAAGAAATGACTTTTTAAATTTGGAAGGTTAGTGTTTTGTGATTATTAAGAATAATTGAACATGCCCAGAATTTGTGGATTTCAAGTGCAGATACAGATAACCTTTTGGATCTATCAGATTACATGTGAAGTTAATTTTCTTAGTTTTGCTCCATGTGAGGTAGGAAGCATATTTTCCAGAATCTGTATCCTGCTGCTATTTTAAAATAATGTGAAATTCTTTCCCTTTTTGTTCTTATATCTTTTTGTGCCAAAATGTCAACTACTTCTTATTTCTTTTTCTAATTAAAACATATACTTTCCCACTTTTATGATTTCATAAAATAAGCCCGCTTTGGGGGCTGCTTCTCAAATTCAATAGCTTAAATTAGGATTGGTAAAGTGTTCTAGTTTTTAATTGTAATTGCATTTAAGAAGAATATAATGCTTCATTTCTATAGTTCATCACTGTGGCTTCTTTAGTAGCTTAGATGCTAGGCATACAAATTTTGAAAACTAGTTTTAGAGGATTTTTACATTTAGAATTAACATCGTTTAGATGTTAGTATATATGGTTATGCTGAAAAACTTTAAATATTACAAATAATGCTTTTTGGTCTTTGGAATTGAAAATTCCATGGTGAAGTACCTAATTTATGAGGACGGAAAGGAGGAGATGATAATTTACCAATAATGCATAAGAAGAAAACCTGTTAAGCACCATTGCTTAATTGGAAAGGTCATTTATGGATTGCTAAATGCTAAATTTAAATGCTTTAAAATAATATAAATAATTTAAAAATAATACCAAATTCATGGTGTTCTTGCTATCATAGATTCTGCTAACAGAAATTCAAAATGATCAGTTCTGCTTAAAAAATAACAAGCTGGGCGCGGTGGCTCACGCCTGTAATCCCAGCACTTTGGGAGGCTGAGGTGGGTGGATCACAAGGTCAGGAGTTTGAGACCAGCCTGACCAACATGGTGAAACCCTATCTCTACTAAAAATACAAAAATTAGCTGGGCGTGGTGGCGCATGCCTATAATTCCAGCTACTAGGGAGGCTGAGACAGGAGAATCACTTGAACCCAGGAGGTGGAGGTTGCAGTGAGCCAAGATCGCACCACTGCACTCCAACCTGGGCAACAGAGTGAAACTCCGTCTCAAAAAAAAACTAATAAAATTCAAAACTACTGCTTGTTCTCTAAGATAAAAGATCATTTGTTCATAAGCAAACCAAAATTTCCCTCTCTAGGAATGTAAATTCTTGTTTGAAAAAAGGCAGTTATCACAGAAGGAATACACATATGGAGCTGTATGTACACAGAAATTCTAGCTGGCCTGCTGCCACATAGCTGTGGTTGAAACAGTTATTCCTGGTTCCTTTGCTTACTTTTGTAGGGGCAAGCCAGTGGGAATCATGTGGCTAAGACTGTGAATGTCGTTTTCTTTTGGCAAACCAATTTTGCTTTTCCTGTTCATCACAGACTTTCCCTTTTGGTTAAGTTTCTTTATCGGCTTTATTTTTATTTCTTCCCTCGAACCCCCTCCCTTTTCTTTCTGCTCTTTTATTACTTCTCTTCCCCTCTTCCTCTGCAGGAGAAGCAGCGCATGCAGCAGAAAATAGACACCATGACAAAAGAGGTGTTTGACCTCCAGGAGACACTTCTTTGGAAAGATAAAAAAATTGGGGTATGAGATGAAATTGGGCTTTGGTTAGAAGCTCATTGATGAGGACTACAACAATGGAATTTAAGTTAGAGATTCAAAAAACCTGTCCTTTTGATTATTCTTGAGCATTTACACAGTATGAAAAATGAACAGGCAGGAGATAGAAAGAGACTTCCATGGGAAAACCTGATGTTGTGCCTGGAAAGAACTCTACTTTTCAGCCAACACTAGGCTTGTAAAATGTGTAAGTAGGAGCTTTTAAAGGAAGTTTCTCTGTATTCCCTTAGAATTCCCTTTTTTTTTTTTTTTTTTTTTTTTTTTTTGAGATGGAGTCCTCACTCTGTCCCCCAGGCTGAAGTGCAGTGGTGTGATCTCAGCTCACTGCAACCTCCGCCTCCCAGGTTAAAGTGATTCTCCTGCCTCAGCCTCCTGAGTAGCTGGGATTACAGGCACGCATCACCACACCCAGCTAATGTTTTGTGTTTTTAATAGAGCTGGAATTTCACTGTGTTGGCCAGGGTGGTCTCCTGACCACCTGACCTCAGGTGATCCACCCACCTCGGTCTCCCAAAGTGCTTGGATTATAGGTGTGAGCCACCATGCCTGGCCTCCCTTAGGATTCTTATCCAGAAACAGCCACAAGCATTCAGTTCAAACTCTGTGGTTAACTTGATATCCTTACATTACAAGAATTTGGATAAGAAGAGAGTAGGTGGGAGAAAGTTATTAGCATCCTATAAATCCTTGGTGAATAAAATAGGAAGAGATTAAAATCAATTTAATTACAGAAATGGATAGGAATGTAAGACTTCCTAGGGTGGCTGTCTGTAATTATAACCACAGAACTCCCCCAAGTAAGGGCCCAGATAAATGAGGTGTCTTCATTGCTGTTTTGCTAAGTCCTGCAGGTAGATTTGCACATACACCAAAGGCTAGAAAAAATTCCCTCCAGTTCATCTCATGTGGACTTTGATTAGCAGTCCTATCACCTGGCTGAGCTCTCTGTTCTGCAGTAGGGGAACCACTTAGCCATAGCTGCCAGAGGCTTACCTTGTTGGGGAAAGGCAGAGGAAACAACATGTAAAAAAAGTCTTGTTCTGCTTAAGGTTAGGTGGGATAGGGAATCGTTGTTAAAGATCCCTGAGAACATCTCTGAGAGACATGCCTGGATATGAAACCCTCTGGATCATACCCTCAGAATGTTGTTACAAACATTCTGAAGCCCAATCAGTGGTCAGCAGGATCCAGTCTTTTTCATCACTCCAAGGACCTCTGTCATTAATATATACATGGGAAGATCCCATTACCCTTAAGAGTTTGTAGACTCATGCCTGTAATCCTAGCACTTTGGGAGGCCAAAGATCGAGGATTGCTTGAGGCCAGGAGCTTGAGAACAGCTTGAGCAACATAGAGAGACCCATCCTGTGTCTACAAAAGAATTTTAAAATTTGCAGAGCATGCACCTGTAGCCCCAGCTGCTTAGGAGGCTGAGGTGGGAGGATCACTGGAGCCCACAAGATTGAGGCTGGAGTGAGCTATAATCGTGCCACTGCACCCCAGCCTAAGCAATAGAGTGATACCCTTTCTTTAAAAATAAAAAAAGTTTGGGCCAGGCATAGTGGCTCACACCTGTGATCCCAGCACTTTGGAAAGCTGAGGTGGGTGCCCGGCCTAGAATGGGCTTCTTTTAGGACTTTACATAATTTTCTTTAACACAGATCTGTATGTCCAGGATTTCTAGCTTGTATGAGTGCCTTAGTATTTTAAACTGATAATCTTAGACCAGCCATAGAAACCCTTCAAATGTCTCAGTTCAAAATATAAATTATTTGGCTTTTATTTGGAGAATATTTTATTTTCTTTTAGTATTCTTTTTTTGAGATGGAATCTCTCTCTTCCCCAGGCTGGAGTGTAGTGGTATGATCTCAGCTCACTGCAGCCTCCACCTCCTGGGTTCAGTCGATTCTCCTGCCTCAGCCTCCTGAGTAGCTGGGACTACAGGCATGCACAACCACACCCAGCTAATTTTTGTATTTTTAGTAGAGACAGGGTTTCACCAGGTTGGCCAGGCTGGTCTCAAACTCCTGACCTCAAGTGATCTGCCCACCTTGGCCTTCCAAAGTGGTGGTAGGCATGAGCCACTTCCAAAGTGGTGGTATTACAGGCCTTCCAAAGTGATGGCGTTACAGACATGAGCCACTGCCTGACCAGAATTTTAGATTTACATGCAGTTGTTAAGAAATTAAACAGGGCTGGGCGCGGTGGCTAATGCCATTAATCCGTGAACTTTGGGAGGCCGAGGATGGTGGATCTCTTGAGGTCAAGAGTTGGAAACCAGCCTGACCAACATGGTGAAACCCCATCTCTACTAAAAACATACAAATTAGCTGATGTGGTGGTGCACACCTGTAATCCCAGCAACTCGGGAGGCTGAGGCAGGACAATCACTTGAACCCGGGAGGGAGAGGTTGCAGTGAGCCGAGATCGTGTCACTGTGCTCCAGCCTGGGCAACACAGCAAGACCCTGCCTCAAAAAAAAAACCCAAAAAAACAAAGAAGAAAGAAAAGAAACTTAACAGTGAGATCCTATGTATTCTTTGCTCAATTTTCCACAAATGTAACATCTTACAAAACTGCAGTACAACATCACAACCAGGATATTGCCCTTGATACAGAACATTTCCATCACCATCACTGTAAGGGATTTCTCTTCCTCTTGCCTTTTTATAGTCATAACCTTTATCTCCCCTTCCCTCTCAAGCCCTGAGAACCACTAACCTTTTCTCCATTTGTACAGTTTTGCCATTTTAAGAATGTGATAAAAATGGAATTCTATAGTATAAACCTTTTGGAATCACCCCTTTTCACTCTGTATAAGTCCCTCAAGATTTGTCCAAGTTGTTGAATCACCAGTTGACTCCATTTTTTTAACTTGTAAAATTGTGCTAAAATACAAGTAACATAAAATTTACCATTTTAACTAGTTTCAAGTGTACAGTTCAGTGGCATTGAGTACATTCATGTTGTGCTACTGTCACCACCATCAGAACTTTTTCATCTTCCCCAACTGAAATCTGTACCCATGAAACAACTCCCCATTCAGTCCCTTCCCCCAAGCCCCTGGCATCCACTATTCCACTCTCTGTCTCTGTGAATTTGGATACTGTAGGTACTTGATATAAGTGGAATCATACAGTATCTGATTTGTTTCACTTAGCATAATGCCCTCAAGGTTCATGTTGCAGCCTATGTCAGAATGTCTGTCCCTTTTAAGGCTGAATCATATTCCATTATGTATATGCCACATTCTTCTGTTGATGTATCGACACATTTACCTTTTGGCCATTGTGAATAATGCTGCTGTGAACACGGGTGTACAAATAACCCTTCAAGACTCTGCTTTCAGTTGTTTTCGGTATGTACCCAGAAGTGGAATTGCTGGAGTGGGTCCCCTTCCCTCCCCACAGTAATTCTGTGTTTAATTTTTTTGAGTAACAGCTATACCTAGTGTTCTGTAGCTGCTGTACCATTTTACATTCCTACCACTAGTGAACAAGGGTTCCAGTTCCTCCATGTCCTTGCCAACATCTGTTATCATTATAATACAAGGGCAATGGTCCTCCCTTGACTTTCAGTATGGTCAGCGACTACTTAATGAATCATTTGTCTCTAGCTTCATTTTCAAGATGAAGACATATGTCCATTATTCCCAGGTTAAAGTGCAGTTCATTAGTGCTGCTCTTAACTCTAGCTCCACTGTGGTTCTAAACACCTGGAGCCTATGTATAGAATAAGTGCATGCAAACAACTTGCGTATCTCTATAGCCCAGGCCCAGGAGAAATTCACTTCCGTTCTGACCAAAGATGTTTGTTTCCCAATACAATTATGTGGCAAATTAACCTTTTGCCCAAAAGTTCAGCCCATTACACACATCCTTTTGGCTTCTGGATGGTAGAATTTGAGGTTAGATCAGGGATAAAGAATTATTTTGAACTCTACCAGCATGTACTTTTTACCCTAAAAAAATTCTGTAGGAGCTATTGTTGCATGCAAACACAAGGGTAGTGGTTATATGGTCAGGTAATAGGGAAGATTTTAGAGTTAGCGTGAATACATTTGATCAAATTATAAGGTATTTTAGTAGTCTTCAAACTTTGTGGTGAAATGGGTGAATTTACAGGATGTATTTTATTTTCCCATCTATAATTATGGGAAGAGGAAATTTAAAAGTCTGAAGGTAAAAATAAAACCCAGTGCAATAAAGATGTGGAAGAGGAGCAAATGTCATGTGTATAATTTGCTAGAATTCCCACTTTCAAATTGGCCTGTCCTCAGAGGTCTTTTATGTTCAGTGGTGGTGTTTATATAGAGCATGTTGTGACAGTGATCATTTACCCAGTAATACGCGGTGGCATGTGGCATAACTATGCATGCAGATAGCAGTAACCAAAAATACCTAACCCACAGAGATTAAAGTGACACTCAACATATGGGAAGGTATTGTGCTTTGTCTTCCCAGTGTTTCTTTTATTATTAATTATTAATGTAATGGAGTGTTAATACTAGCTAGATGGTGCTAGAAACCCACATTGTTAATTCACAGGCAGACTTGAGACACACTGTATAGTGTGAATGTAAATTGTTGAAAGGAAGTCAGACATTGACACTGCAGTTTGGATAAGTGAAGAGTAGGATTTGTCCTATGGACTGCTTTCCTAGCATCATCTGGGCTAACAATAAGGGAGTATAATGTGGCCTTCATAGGGCTGTGGTATTTAAAAAACTATGCAAGGGCTTTGGAAACAAAACGAACCAGATTCATTTTCTGGCTTTGCCACTTACTGTGACTTTGGGCAAAAAATAACCACTCTGAGCCTCAATTTTCTGATCTGCTAAATGGTGATAATACAGGTACTTCACAGGATATGTAGAGGTTTCATATATAAAATAACATGAGAGAAATTATATGAAATAGTGCCTGCCATATAATTTGAGCTATACAAATGGTAGCTGTTCTCATCCCTTATTTACTTGCTCCCTATTTGGTTGCAAAATAGGATTAAAATGATTTTTTAAATTGCCCAACTATTTAGCCATCAGTAACTCAGCAGTTAGTTGTCCCACTTCCAAATCCAGTGAACTGAGAGGAAAGTTACTTGTTGTAGTTTAACTTCTTGGGTTAATGGGAATGCTTTCAGAAGACATTAAATATATGAATAAAAATATGTGGGAAAAGGCTTTTTCAAATAGGCCAATTGTCAGATTCCTGCGTAGGCTACTTACCTTGGGTGTTTTTTTGTTTGATTTTCTTTGAGACAGATTCTTGCTCCGTCGGCCAGGCTGGAGTGCAGTGGTGCAATCTCGGCTCACTGCAACCACCGCCTCCCGAGTTCAAGAGATTCTCCTGCCTCAGCCTCCCAAGTAGCTGGGACTACAGGCATGTGCCATCACACCCAGCTAAATTTTTTGGTATTTTTAGTAGAGACAGGGTTTCACCATGTTAGCCAGGATGGTCTCGATATCCTGACCTTGAGATCCACCTGCCTTGGCCTTCCAGAATGCTGGGATTACAGGCATGAGCCACTGCACCCAGCCCCTTGGGTGTATTTTTAATTCTGGGTTATTTTGCCGTAGATTTTATTTTTTCATAATAGATTTTATTTTTCATTGATGACCAAAGTATGTTCCAGCTTCTGCATTGTCCTCAGCTGACAGTTGTGAGATTAAGGAATTGGCAGGGAATTTACAAATGAAATCACCAACCTGCTCCTCCTGAACTGTCCCTGCTATCTAGGCATAACAGGCAATGCGTTACCCTGATTTATGCCTACTTTATGCCTCTGCCCTTGGGTTGGGTGCTATTATCCCTTGATTTTTAGGTAAGGAGACTGAGGCATAGGACAAGTATGTGCCAGGACCCAAACCTAATTCTGAAATCCATATTCTGTAACTCTCTATAGCTTGGCTGTATTTATTTTGTCAGTGTTTTGTTTTTCACATTTTTGGGAGTACAACAGAAAGCGAAATGAGTCTCAGTTATATTTAATTAAATTGTCAGAAATGATCCTTGAATCCTTTTGGAGGTTAACTATCTTAAATTCAGTGGTATTTGAGTACTTTGCCACACTACTTGTAGAACAATCTGTAGCCAGTATTTAGTTAGAATACCTTATGTATAATAGTTATTTTTGTTCCAGAGTATTTTTTTAAAATCAGCTATATTCTTGAATAAACTATTTTAGTTAAACATGAAATGTGGGTTTTGTTCACCAAATAAAAATGTACTGAGGCAGTCAGTAAGAAAAGTTTTATTTTACTCTGGCTATCTTCATCTTTCTTTTCCTGTTTTGTTTTGTTTTGTTTTCATTGACTAGAAAAGATTTATTTCCCCGGTTGATTTGATTAAACATGCTTTGCCAAATTGATGCATGAGAGCCAGTTGCTGTGAGAACTCCCTTCTGGAGATGTATATCCATGTAACTCTGTTTCCTCTTACAGCTGACTGCTTGTTCCCAGTCTCTTGACTGCTTCCTTGCTTTTATGCCTTTACCTTTGCTTATTTGAATTAGGTACTTCTCTGCTACCTTTCACCTGCTCTTTTTCTGTGCCATTGTTTTCCTTGCTACCCTATCTAAAACCAGGCCCTAGAGAAACAGAAAGAATACATTGCCTGCCTTAGGAATGAGCGAGATATGCTCAGAGAGGAGCTGGCTGACCTGCAGAAGACAGTGAAGACGGGAGAGGTATGTTAGCATGAGCCTGGAGTTCAGGTCCCTCGCTGCTCTACTCTGGCTTTCTTCCTTTCACCCTGCCATGTTTCCTAGCCTGAATAGAAACTACAGTGTTTATTCCCTAATCCAGATTTGGTAGGTTTAAGCTGTTTCTTCCACAGAGCTATATTCCATGTAACTGATTCTAACCAGGTTTTACCTGTGGCAAACATGTATTGTTGCAGAATTACCTCACAGAGCTTACTGCTTCCATATGGGCCTTTTGTGATGGTGGGTTTTCCCTCCCCCTGCAGAAACATGGCTTAGTTATAATCCCCGATGGCACTCCCAATGGTGATGTCAGTCATGAACCAGTGGTTGGAGCCATCACTGTTGTGTCTCAGGAAGCTGCTCAGGTCTTGGAGTCAGCAGGAGAAGGGCCACTAGGTAAGATACTGGTTGCAATGTTGATGTGGTTGAATGTTGCCCTATGGGTTTTCTGCTTTTTCATATCCCAGCTTGGAAAACAAAAACAGCATAAAGGCTGTCTGAGACTCAAGTGGATCCTTAACCAGAAGAATCTGGGCATATTAGCACACTGTCTTCAGACATCCTTGACCTTGGGAAACCAGCATCTGAATCATTGTAAGGCAATAAATGTAACTGTAAGGTCTGTGGACGGAAGCATTGTGGGCCTATACACATTGTTTTTTACTTAACTGCAAACCTCCTGCAAAGAAATAGTCTAGTATACCTGTGCTAGGGGAGCAGGAGGCTGGCAGACTTCCCTTGGAACATCTGGTTTTATGTTCCACCACTTACCCCAGGGTTCTGTACCTCTTTTCCACCACATTTAAGCCAAGAAACAGATGACCAAAAAGATAAATATCAGAGAAGTGTGATTTCCAGAGCAGGGCTTCTAAGACTTAAAGTCTAAACCTCTTAAATTTAACCCTTTGAGAATCTGACTCCTCTCTCCAGGAAACTCCAAAGTTGCTGACATGTCTCTCCAAGAAACCAAAGCCGCCCATCCATTGACCCCACTGAGAAATCTACTCTAGAGGAAGAAAAATGGCACAGATAGATACTGTATTATTAGCTAACTTTTACTTTTTAAAAAACAGTCTTTTTTCCCTTTTTCATTTTGTTTTCATATATGTTAGCTTCTTAGAAGAGTGGGTGATGTCAGTGTGAAGCAAACTGAAAAACATTTTAAAAGTGAGCACATTCTCTAATGTGGAGCATTCCAGAAACGTGATTGTAGGGCACTTTGAATAAAGCAGGATACTGGGTGAGCAAGAGAGATCTGGAGAATGGAATGAGAATACGGTCATAGGCAGCCCAGCGTGTTTCCCCGCGGCTGTTTCCCTGGTCTGCAGGTCCAAACAGGCAGACCTGCTTGGAAGGTGTAGAAGAAACCAGGATCTATATTTGGCTGTGACCCTAACTGTTTATAGAGGGTAGTGGCTGGCCAGGTGTCAGCTGCTTTTTTAACTGAACCACGGTATCTCTTCAGCTGAAGGGGCCTATTTTAATGCAGACTTGGAGTCAACTCCTCCAGAGGCCAGGAGTGAGCCCTAATGATGCTGCTATGCTACCAAGTCTCAGATCACCCATGGATGCCCACATCTTTTTTTTTTTTTTTTTTTTTTTTGAGACAGTCTTACTTGGTCACTCAGGCAGGAATGCAGTAGCACGATCTTAGCTCACTACAATGTGCAACCTCTGTTTCCCGGGTTCAAATGGCTTCCTGAGTAGCTGGGATTACAGGCACCTGCCATCACGCCTGGTTAATTTTTGTGTTTTTTTTTAGTAGAGACAGAGTTTCACCATGTTAGCCAGGCTGGTCTCGAACTCCTGACCTCAAGTGATCCACTCACCTAGGCCTTCCAGAAGTGCTGGGATTACAGGTGTTAGCCACCATGCCTGCCCCAGCTGCCCACATCTTGGAGTGGGTCCTCTTCCCTCCCCAATGGCTTTGGGGACTTTGCTTCCTCCAGCATTGGGTTCCTCTCTTTTCTCTCCTCCAGCTTCCTTCGCCCAGTCCTGCTGTTACCCATCCACTTTCACATACTTGGCTCTCTTCTGCTAAGGGCTCAGCCTGTGGGAACACACTTGACATTTGAGTTGTCTGTCTACTAGTGAAAACTTGAAACAAGGAAATGACTTCCTTTGTACTTCAGTTTGTCTTTAAGTGGCAAATCACAGTTTTGGGGAGCAAATGTTGCATTTGGTGCCCTGACAAGTATCAGTTGTGTGGAAGTACGTTTTAGATAATTAGGAACTGTTCTGTAATGCTACTAAAGCCTTTATTTCTTTAGATATTCATAGCTGTAAGTAATGTAGCTTATCAGGTAATATTAGCTTATGAGTGTGAACAATTTTCAATTGTTTATATACTATATCATCACATTTAGTTTATGATCTTTTTCATTTGTTTTAGATGTAAGGCTACGAAAACTTGCTGGAGAAAAGGAAGAACTGCTGTCACAGGTAAAGGCATTCTTATTGGAATGTAATATTTTAACGAAGTTACATGGTAAAATACTAGCTAACTGAAATGTACATTAGAAAGAAATATGCTTATTTCAGACATCAGTACACAAGTGAGATTTGAAGGATAGATAATTCATATTTTGTCTCTCTTATTTTCTGTTCTTAAAAAAAATTTTTAAGGGCCCATAGTTTAAGGAGTCATATAGTTTTCTACAAAGCTTGTTATGAGCATAGCAGTCCCCTGCCCTGGCTCCTCTGTCCTCACCCTTGACCATTTCTGTTAAGTGCTTTTAGCTGATTCTTGTGTACTATCATTTTATCTCTGTATAACATACTTATGTTGCTTTTTGATCGTTCTGCTTCAGGCATTCTGTATTGACATCCCTTTAGGAAGATGAGGATTTAGCTGTTTCATCCTCTGTCCCTGCCACACATACACATTTTTCCCACTCCCGTATCCTCCTAATAAAGGAACAGTGTAATTCCAGTCTGTTTATGTCATTAGGACCCTCTAAACATTACTCACAGTGGAGCCAGACTGCATTTGAGGATCACAGTTCATCTCCTTCACAACTACTAGTTTCCTGTAAAGTTAACGTTATGGTTTTTCTTTGTGTTTGCTTGGTTTTCTGTCATCAATTTAGCCAGTCTCCAACAGTAGATTAAACCTATTCAGGATTTTCAGATGCATATGGCATTCTTTCAGTTCCCGTTTGTTGAATCCTGGCGCATCTGACTTGTCCCTTTCTAAACTAATGGCTTGCTCTTTCCTTACATAGATGATGGTCACCCTTCATTGACATCTGGGGATTTTCTTTGGGTTGGGTTTCCTTTTTCTGGTGTCTTATGCCTTGCTCCTTATTTATTCTCTTATTTTGGTACATCTTCCAGTAACTTCCTGAGAAGAGGGTTTGTGGGTTGTTAATTTTTCATGACCTTGCAGGCCTGAAGGTGTCTTCATTTTGCCCTCTTTCTTGATTAAAATAGTTCAGCTGGGTATAGAACCCTGAGTTGCAATTGTTCTCCTTAAGATTTTTTTTTTTTTTTTTTTTTTTTTTT